>CAAKHD010000848.1:13165-26914 GCA_901007705.1 Fistularia tabacaria | reverse complement strand
CCATTTTACCGCCCTGGAAACCAATTTCGTTCCCCTCCGCGTCCAGCCCCGCATCTCCTCTCCTGCCTAATGACCGGCATCTATCTGCCATCTATCTGCAGCCCCCCCCCCTCCTCCCCCCCGCTGCCATTTATCACAATCTTCTCCTGCATAGTGTTGCGCCACGCTCGATACCCACCTGTCGTTACTAATAACGGCCCGGGCTACCGATGAAACCCTCAGCGTTATATTCTCACGCTCCCGCCGGGAAGCCCGAGGGGAGAAAACCTCGGCCGGTTGAACCCTAAGCACCGATGCAGGTGAAGCATAACCGCGTTTTTTTTTTTTTAAACATACAAGGTGATGCGCGTTTCTGCAGGCGATTGGTTGATGTGCGCCTGATGGAGGCAGAACACGTATGCTCGCTGAGTCAAGTCCAGGTTGAGCTATAAAATGATGTGCGGAAACCCGACGTTCACCCGTGACGACGGCGGCGAGGAAACGACTGCCTTTCGCCGGTGCGGAAACCTCGGGCGGATCCCGGCTCGATGTGGGCGAGGAAAGACAGTCGGGAGGGCCAGGCACAAATAATCTCTTACGTGTTGTAAGAGCAGCGTTGACAGTTGCATGGTAATAGCCGAAATGATACATTTCCAGCTTTTCTGGACTCGGACATCTATGTGATGATTTTAATTTTTCTTTTGCTAATTTAATAATCACGTTCCATCTTTGGTAAAAATTTGTTTTCACATCTTGGTGGAAAAATGCTCCGAGTGTGCAAATCGGTTGTTAAAATGCCAGGACACAATCCTTGGACTTCCCCAGGGGAATTCTTGTAAAAATACAAAGATGTTATGGAGGCTCATTTTTCCTGACGTTAAATAGGCATCCGGGCGGAGTGAGTTCGCTTTTTGCTTATTCTTGTACATTTTCTGGGAGCTCGCGGACCACGTAGCCAATTGCGGCAAATGGAGCAGTACCACTGGAAGCCACAGGGGGCACTGTTGTGTGCAAACGTTGTATGCTCAAGAAAGAAAGAAAGAACTTTCTTGTCACATTCAGTTACACATCCAGCACAGCATCAGTGAAATTTGCCAACTTTATTTAACCCGTCATGACAGAACAATGAGCAGAAGGCAGCTGACAGGGGAGCGGTTAGAGGGTTCCGTGTCTTGCTCAACAACTCTTTAGCATGCTCGGAGGAGTGACGGAAATTGTGGAAATCAAACCGTTCGTTACCGAGACGACCGCTCAAACCCTACCGAGCCATGTCGCCCCCGCACTTGTATGCTCAAGAGCAACCAGCTAAAAGAAACAGAGAACAGGAAGACAACTTATTTATTTGATTTTGGGTACGAATATCACATCACATACTGTAAGGAGCGCTGGTATGACAATAAAAGTTCCTTGAATCCTTGAATCCTTGAACATGGAACTCTGAACTCTGAACTCTGCAATGCCCTCTGGTGGATGTACTGCTTAACAACCGTGGTGATGTAAATCATGCATGGGAAGTATGCGCACGGTGTCGACTTTTGAAAGGGACGCACCTGTTTACGTACAAAATGGGAGCGTAAACAAGCCTTAACAGAGCAGAAATCAGGCCAATAATTGACCAAATGATTGATTATGGATTGGATTGTGAAGCTGCATTCAGTGTATTTTACTGCGTTGAAGAAGAAGAAGAAATACCTCTATTGTCTCATTCAGTTCTACACAGAGCACAACATCAGCTAAATGTGACCGCTGCTTTGAACTCGTCATGGATGCACGATGAGCAGAAGGCAGCTAAGGCAGAAGTTAGGGCTTCAGTGTCTTGCTCAACAACACTTCGACTGGCTAGGAGGAGCGCGGGAATCGAACCGAAAACAGCCAGTATCCTTATCACATTGGTATCCATTTTGCTTGAAAGCCCCCCCCGCCCCCCCCGCCCCCGAACGTCAGGAAGCCGTACGGGTTTGCAAATGAACTTTTTGCTAAATTAAACAACCAGAGGCTGGGAAGACTTATTTCGTGTTGTGACAAAGTAGCGCGGGGCGGCGACAGAAGGTGGAACCATTATTCATGAGAGCGAATCGAATTGGCGGAAAGAGCAGGCAAACATGGAGAGCCCGAAAAGAAAAGATGAGCCGGGAGACGTTTTTTTTTTTTTTCCCCCTCACCTGTCAGAGCCTGCAGTTTTTTCCGGCAGTCACGACAACGTTGACCTCTTGCATGTTCACGATAAATAAAACGCATGCTCATTAATTCCGCAGTATTTAATTTTTGGCCAGGAAGGCAGGGCCGGAAATGTGGATGTCGTTTTAGTGACTTCGTATCGATGCTGAAAAAAAAAGCTACGACCAGTCAAGTGGAGATTTTTTTTGAAAGTTAGCGAAACACCGAATGGGATTTCTATAACGTCCTTATGGATCACCCAGTGACTCGGGAACAGTTCTCGCCTCTTTTTCTTTTTTTCCCTTCTCTCCCGGGCCTGGGACGGTGACAGAACCAGAGTATCTTTGTGGTAATGAAATGAGACGGCGGGTGGAGGGGATGGGGGCTATTCTCCAGGAAGCCTTGCAGTGTCTCCTCCTGGCAGGGGGTTGGGGTGGGGGGGTGGGGGGTGATGGTCCCACAGCTGCAGACAGACCTTGGACATCCTCAGCTGCCTCCGAATCCCAGTTTCCACGTGAAATTTGTCGACGATTAAGGGGTTTGAGGATAAATGCTACCAGGTGTCAGGACAGATGATTTGCAGCTGAGTGCTTAATAACCAGGATTACAGATGATGGGCTCGATCGAAGTCTTATTACACGTCCATTCGCTCATTTTTCTTTTTAGTTATTTTCAGCTTTGTCACTTTTATTGTTTTTAGTATCAGTGTGTCTTTTAAATCTGTATTTTTGGTTTATGTCTACACGGTGTCCTTGAGTGTCAAGTGAGGCGCCTAAAATAAGATGTATTATTATTATCATTATTATTATTATTATTATTATTATTATTATTATTATTATTATTATTATTATTATTATTATTATTATTATTATTATTATTATTATTATTATTATTATTATTATTATTATTATTATTATTATTATTATTATTATTATTACACATCTATACCGCTTATCCTGCAGTCCGGGTCGCCCATCCCAGCTGTCATTGGCCGATAGACCGGTCGCGTGTCGATAACAAGGCCGTACAAAGAGACAAACAGTCATGCACTTGTCGGTTCACACCTCAAACAGAGACTCGAGGGGGCGTGGCCTCTCACCCCACGCGGTTTCGGTCCAGGGCGTCGTGGTCCACAGAAGTTCGTTGTCAGCTTTTTCTTTGGTGTTTCAGGAATCACGTTCAAACTCGTCCGCGGCTCCGCCATCTTTCCTCGTCGCGGGGCCACGAGGCACAATGGCGGGACCTGATCCGCGCCCCAGCCTTCAGTTCCCTGGATGTGAGAGGCCGCAGCCCTCAGTGTCCACCACAACATGAAACTATTCCCTCCCTCATTCACGATCCATAAAGAAACTCACAACCACTCAGAGACATAGAGCATCCGCTTGTTCCTTCACGTGTCAGATAGAAATTTCCAACCATTCACTTCTTCATTCACATCCTATAGAGACAAACAGTGATTCATTCACTCGTACAGGAATCACTTTGAGACAATCAACCATTCACTCCATCATTCACATGTCCGATAGAGACAAACAGCAAATCACTCACAAGTCTTATAGAGACATCCAACCCTTCACTCGCTCATTCATGTGTTATGTAGAAACATACAAGTATTTGCCCCCTCTTTCACATACAACATCACTCTCTCCCTCGCATGTCTCAGACATCCAGCATTCACTCGCTCATTCCCATAGAGACGCTCGTGAATCCTTTCTGGAGGTTGGGAGGAATGCGGGGAACCCCGAGGAACATGCAAACTCCACACAGGACGGCTCCCTGTTGGAGTCGAACCACCGGCGACCTTCTCGCTAACCGCCGCTCACCTCACCGCATATCCAGCCAATTACTGCGATTTTAATCCCATCGTCCTGGCAACGGCGCGTCCGGCTCCACCTTCAAACCGTGAAAGCGAGGCGTTCGACCGTCGCTTTTTCAAATTAACGCGGAATAGGTGACTAGGTTTTAGTGTTAAGGTTAAATTTGAGGCTCGGAGCTGTCACATGAATCACACAACAGGATCCCTTTGTGTTATGAATGAGCGACTTGCTGCCAGATTAGGTGACTGTCATAAATCTGTGCCCGGACCCATTACAGCCCGCAGTATTTCATAGCTGCGATAGTGATCGTGACATACATGATCCGTTAATCGGCGAAATGCCTTATTTCGACTTATCTCTTGACAGCCATTGTGAGCAGAAATAAGCCGCTCATCGACTGTCTTCACGCAGCTTTCACCGTCCTGGTCTCGAATCCTGTCACGGAGTCCGAGCCGCTCAGGAAACGATGTTTTGCCTCGACACGCAGAAAAATTCTCCATCCCCGAACCTGCTAAACAAAGCAGTGAAAACGACGACAGTCTCGGCGCTGTCAGACGTGCCCGGACGATTTGGGATTTCTAGATCTGTAAAAATGCACGTAGATGTATTGTCGGGGTTCCTGCAACTGGCCAAAGCTGCGAGAGCCAAGCTTGACGAGGGTCCAACAAAAACCAGGATGGGGTTCTACTCTCACAGTAGGCCAGTACCCCAAGTAGCATCACCACTCATTCATTCATTGTCTATACCGTCTGTCCTGCACTCGGGTTTCGGTGATGCTATGCTGCCATTTGGCGAGAGGCGGGGTTCAACCTGGATCGATCACGGGCCCACTTATAGAGACACTCGCTCGCAATTCGGGGTTTCCAGTGAGGCTCCTGCATGTTTTTGGACTGCGGGAGGAAACCGGAGAACCCGGGGTGGTGGAGGGGAAACCCACGCAGACAGGGACAGAACACGGAGACGCCACACCGGAAAGGCCTCGGAATCGAACCAGGAACCGTCTCGCCGTGAGGCGGCTCGAAGTGCTTAACTCAAAAAATATGTATTTCTCGCATCTGTTTTTGACATTTCTGGGAAAAATCAAAGTGACAAAAAAAGAAAAACAAGGACAAAGCAAACATGGCTTCTTTAAATACTTTAAACACTGGATCAGAAGCAGGACAAGTAAAATTTACGCAGGTGAAAGAAGGCTCTTGTCTTTTTCATCAGTCACATTCATTATCTAGATGCTGCTGTCGCACCCTTAGGTGTGATTAATCTCGGTATTTATATTTTGCAGTGTGTGTGTGTGTGTGTGTGTGTGTGTGTGTGTGTGTGTGTGTGTGTGTGTGTGCGCATGGACCTCACACAAGGAGTTATTTTTGGCAGCCAGTTTGGATTTAGGGGAGCTGGAGACCTCTGCGGTTCACGGTAATTATTCAGCGGAGGAATCTAGAGAAAAGTGTGCGAGAGCGGCAGATTGGATTCACGGAGCTCTGTAATCTGACTGCGATCGGCTCAAAAAATCAGGGACGAGCTGCGCCGCTGGAATTTGCGACAGGTGCGCTGAAATTCTGCATTTCGAATGTCCAGTAACTTTAGTCCGAAGGAGGGATCTTCTCCCAGCTTGTCATTCTCTTGCAGTTCCAGAGGGCGTGAGTGTCAAAGGGACACGAGTTTGCTGAATGTCAGCATTGTCAAATCTTGCCACGCCGACTGGACTTGGGTTTTTGTTTTTTATTTCATTTTTTTGAAGATGTTTTATCACTCACAGAGGATTCTTCTGTTCCACTAGACCTTTGGCGGCGGTTTTCCGCTGTGGTCGGGGCGTTGGTCCAAGTTCAGATGTTCGTCATGTTCATGAGTGTGTTGTTTTGCAGAAGCTAGCTTGAATGGGCTTGTTGTAGGAACACTGTCCGCTGTCCCTGGTTCCTGTCCTGTCTGAAAACAAAAATCTAGGTCCTGGAAAGGTTCTAGGAACTGCAAAAAGTTCCTGCGGTCAGCAAGCGCCTAATGTAGGCCTTGTTGTGCGCGCCTCATTCGTGGAGCAGACATTCCAATTCCACGGGACTCGCCTGAGTTCGAATCTGAATGGTCCTCAATGGAAGTCCAGTTGCCGCGACCAGATTTGACAACTGGGACCTGAGTGACTGAGAACTTCCAGAGATTCGATTTGGATCAAAAGGTCCCCCACAGGGGTCAACTCCAAAATCGGCCGAGCCGCGCCGCTAGAATTTTGGACAGATGTGTTGAAATTCTGCATTTTGTAATGCCTAGTAACCTTTGTCCGAGCCATAATTACAAAGTATGTATTTGTAGCTTGTAGCACAATTTAGTTTAGTGAACGTCCGCATTGTCAGATCTGGTCGCGGCTACAGGACTCTCACCCGGGCGGATTCTTCAGTTCCACTTGACAGTTGGGACCAGTTTTTCGCTGGGGTTGGGGTTTGGTTTGGGGCGTTGGTCCAAGTTCAGATGTTGGCAATGTTCATGAGCTGTTTTGCAGAGACCAGCTTGAATGGGCTTGTCGTGTTGGTATTCGCTTTCGGACAGAACAATTCTAAGAACTCAGGTCCAAGAAGTGCCCGGCTCAGATTTCCTTCTCGGAGCTCCCCCTCCACCGGTGGACCTTTTTAGCTTTGCATTCTCACAGGCAGTGAGGGACCATGGTAACCTTCAAAGAGAAATCATCCCGAACAAGATGAAAACGACCAGGACAACATGAAGAGCGAAGTTCCGCATGGCGGGAATACTAACCGTAGACTATCAGATGGATTTAAGTGAGTTGGTTTTCTCCCTGCGCTGCTTCACGCTGCGAAAACCACGCCGTTAGCTAACTCTGTACTTATTTCAGTGAAAAAGTTTGTGTTTTGCCGCTAGCCCTGGAGATCCCTACGTAGCATAGCGGGCTGGAGGACCATGGACCTCTTCGCCGGTCCACTTATCGCTGCTTCTGTCCGTTCTGCCTCCAGAAAACTGCTTCACGGGGACCAAATAGTTTTTAAAAATGGCGCAGTCCGCAAGAAGTAACGGGAATGGCTGTGGCTTAAGAGTTCCAACAATCGCCTCGCACCTACGGAACCGTTAAAAGACCCTGTCTCGGTGTAGGAGGCCCTCAGTCATCCAGGTCGTGGTGAATTCTCGTCGAAATCTTCTTATCGTGGCAACTGAACTTGAATTTCTACACTTGAAGACGTTTTAAGCCTCTTTACTGGCTCTTGGAGCTCAAGTCCACTGTCCCCGGTTCCTCTGCTGTTTGACTGCCAAACCTGGCTCCCGGAGGAGTTCTTGGAACTGCAAAAAGTCCCTGCGGTCTAACATAGGCGTTGTTGCGCGGCCCATTCAGGGAACAGAGGATCGAATTCCACGGGACTGGCCTGAGTTAGAGTCTGAATGGTCCTCAAGAGAAGTCCGGTTGCCAAGACGAGGTTTGACAACAGGTACCTGGGTGACTGAGAACCTGAAGGTGTTCGATTTTGATCAAAAGGTTCCCCAGAAATCGTTACTACGAAATAGTGATTTCCATCGCCTGTCTCTCATATTGCTTTGCTGGCATCCATGGAGTCCCACATGTAGACGAAAGCCATGGAAGATATCAATATCAGACCCGCTTGGCTTCATACATTGCTATTCGTTTAATATTTCCTCCGGCTGTTTGGGTCTTAGTCCGGTCTGAATTATTGCACAGCCGAGCCAGACGGTCGGAGCGGCGCGCAAATAAATACGAATATAAATATGAAAAGACACATTTTAAGACATCAGCACAGCAGCATCTTCTTTCTCACTGCCTGAAATGCCAATATTCTCTGACCGAGTACATTTTGATTTAATGAGGATTTGTCTGTAATACATCAGTAAGCCCGGCTATGGATGAGAATTGATTTTTTTGACAAGCGCAGCCAAGCATCATAAGTAAACCACCAATTTATTTTTTTTCTCTTGGCAATAAACTCATCGGCATTTTGACGATAAGGGACATCAATTATGGCCGCGGCTCCGCCGAGCATCGTTCATGCCTCAAGCCTGCCTTTGTGACACCCTTCGAATTCTGCCACTGCAAGCACGAATCAATACTTTATGATTTCAATGCAATTTTGCTACTACAGCATGTGCTGGTGAATAATGCAGCACAACCTTTGAATACTCCGCATCCAGTTTTCCGAAGCCGTCATTTCCTGCTCTTCGGCGCTGCAAGCACCGACCGGTCGAGAAGTCGCCCCTTGTCTTCGCTGAATGATGGGCATCCGGAGCGACTCCGCCGGCTCCAACATTTGTCTTTTCAATCTTTATTTGCTGACCTCTTCGCCATATCGATCCATCCTAGATATCAGCTGGCCGGCAGGCAGGGTTGCAGTGCCAGTCAGCCTTTGACCACTTCACTTTATCTTCCTCCAAAGTATTAAACTCACCAGAACTTTTGCAGACTGGCGGCAAAGTTGTTAAAATATCAACCGGAAAATTCAGTTTTCCTGTCTTAACCATCGCCGTGACAAGAGCGAACATATTCGTAGAACTCGCGGTATTTATGGATCTCGGACGAATTGAAATACTTCCCACCGACGACGCATTTGATTTGGAGCGAAGGATAATATATTTCTTGCCATACGGCACCTCGTGCTCGGCCCGGACGAGATAAGGAGGCGAAGAAAGAAACTCGGGCCGCGGAGATGAAAAGGCGGAGGGGCCGGGAGAAGAAGGGCAAAGAGAATGAGAGAGGAGGACAAAACTAGGAAAGGGTAAGGACTGAGGGAATTATGGAAGAGAGTATAGGAGTCCGGGAAAGGTGCAGCCCGAGACAATAAGATGAGACAGTGAGGGAGGCAGCAACTGACACGAGAGCGAAAAGATAGAGAGAAACCCCGAGGGCTTGCCTTTCGACGAGACCATCCTGCGTTTTATTCTCGGTAAAGAGGCGGCGGAGGTGGAGGACAGGAAGCCACGCTCACCCTCGTCGCAAAGGAACCGCGGGCAGAAGACGGCGATGGCGTCCGCCTCCCTCTGACCGCCTCGTGCAGATTCCCGCGACTGCCGAGGAGATTTCATCGCAGATGGTTCATCAAAGAGACCATTCTTCTTCTCTCGCAAGATGGCAAATGTTTTTTGTTTTTTTTTAATCATTAAAAGTCCGGCAGTGGCTTGTAGTTACGAGAGGTAGCGTCCGCACACTCTCGCTAGGGATAGCGATATGCTGACAAGACGCGGCGTGTGTTTTCTCCCTCCCGCGTTCAAGCGGCGGACGAAAAATACGCGAGGTGACGGCCACGTCGTGAAGGATCACCACGCCGTCCGAGAGGTTCTCCCGCTAGCCGTCCGACGAGAGCGCAGGACAGATCCCCCTTCTGATTACCAGTGCCGTGAAGTTCAGGCCGAGAGACGGCAGCCGACGCGGCCGAGCCAAACAGAACACCGACGAAAAGGCTTTCTTGTATTTTTTTTTTTTGGTTGTTGTTGTTCAGATGTGAGAAAGAAGGACTTTTGTCATTTGTGTGGAAAAAGGCGTCGGCGTGTCGCCGACACTCAGCTAATCCTGCTCTTAAAAAGCCAGACAGAGCGGATTCTCACAAAGCAATCGAGGTCTGCGCCCAGAGCTTCGACGTTAAAGGACTTCCTGCTGCACTTGAATCCCATGAAACAATATCTGGTCACCTGACCTCTTTTTACATGATACTGTGAGTAGACCGGCAGCGCCATGAGAATAGAAGTCGTCTGGTGACTATTGACGGGTCGGTCGGTAAACGCATCAACATGTCAACGAAGCATCATTTATTGAATTACCCTATTACTTAAGCCCAATACCTTGACTCCATTAAGTCCATTGGCGCATAATGAGAACTCTGACACACACAATTCACCCGCACAGCTTGACATCATCTGTTTTGTCGTCTTTTTTTTTTGCATTCCCAGTGTACTGCCATGTGTCAACTGCTTTCAGTTCATTCGTTCATTCATCCATTCGATTTTTCTTCTTCTTCACTTGGGATTCAAATACTCTTCATTTTGAGATACTGTGCTGAACAAAACTCGGTGTTTTTTTGTTTTTTCATTGCTCATCCATTCATTCGTGATGGATACCGTCTGGCCGGAGCCTGAGGGAAATTTGCTCTCTGCATTGAACCCATCATGGATGATCCAGTGTCCTGCTCAACAACCCTTCGACACCCCCGGGAGGAGCCGGGACTCGTAGCAGGGATGCTCGGCTCCAACGACGATCGCTCTACCTCCTGCGCCACGACGCCCCCCAAAAAATTATGCATTGGCCGGGAACCACAATCGAACCTTCGCCACCGGGACACCGTGATACCGACATTCAAGATAAGATAAGATAAGATAATAATTTATTGATCCCCATAGGGGAAACTCGTGTGTCGCAGCAGCGAAACAATAACAATATCAAAAAGCCAGTTAGAAAAGAAAGAATATACACATGCGCAAACATATACATACACACATATACATATATATATATATATATATATATATATACACATACACCATACATACATTTCATCATTTAAGTGCAAATAATAAAATCAGATTCGCGTCAATAGATGATTATTCCCATTTGTGGGACTATTGGAGTCTCAGAAATACAATTTGACATCGGTTTCCAGAGCAGCTTCTTTAGCAGCTCCAAATATAAATACTTGCATTTCCTAGTTTCTGCTACATTTTTGATTTTTTTTTTTTGATTCCACCCAAGATTTGTACGCACAAACTGAAAAGCGTGGAAAACAGGTGGGCGGAACCCCCACCAGTGAGACCTTGAATGTCTGAATCGGGATCGTTGACCGAAAGCGGTCAAATTATTTCATTCGGATTTTTTTAAAAAGGAAAAAAAAAAAGTAAAAAAGAACAAGAAAAACCGTCGCGGCAGATCGCCCCCTCGGAGAATTCAAGATGAATTTACAAAACAGCCGCACAAACTCTGGACGGGGTCGATTTTAGACATCTAGGCTGGGAATACTATCTGACATGATACACTTTGCTTGAAGGCAGGAGCCAAGGAGAAGGAAGCCATCTGCGCCAGCAGACATGACAAGGCGTCTCTCTCCCAACCGCAGCTTTAGTGACAGCTGGAGCAGTAAGACGTTTAATATTTCATCTCAGACAGCGACATCTTCAATGGCTTCCTCCGAGCAACAAAGCTATTTTTCACCGTTCATTAGGATTTCGCGACGCAATCAGCCAGCTGGAAAGCGAGACGCAAAACTCCCCAATTAGACTGTTGTGGCCAAGGACTCTGCAGTCATTTCGTGTGAACTTAAGTTGACGGCGACGGACGTGTGTGCGTGAGCGCGCGTGTGCGGTCTCGTCGCGTCCCCTTCCATTTTCGCAGTCTTGAATTTCACCGTGGACTGAATGAAACCCGAAGTGACAGATAACCGCTATTTTTAATACCGAGACCTCATTAGAATACCGAAAGCGTTCGGCTTTGACTCGGGAGGAGGAAGATAGTCGTGGTCCCGGTCGGTTGCCACAGTTTTGGATCTCAACTTACGCAACATGGCCAAAAGTATTGGCTCACCGGTCTTGACTGGCATATGGACTTAAGTGACATCCCAGTCCTAATCCATAGGGTTCAATATGACGAGCTTCAGCTCTTCTGGGAAGGCTGTCCACAAAATTCAGGAGTGTGTTGATGGGGATTTTGGACCATTCTTCCGGAAGCTCATTTGTGAGGTCACACGCTGATGTTGGACGAGAAGGCCTGGCTCTCAGTCTCCGCTGGAATTCATCCCATAGGTGTTCTATGGGGTTGAGGTCAGGACTCTGTGCAGGCCAGTCAAGTTCATCCACACCAGAATCTGTCATCCGTGTCTTTATGGACCTTGCTTTGTGCACTGGTGCACCGTCATGTTAGAAAAGGAAGGGCCAAGCTCCAAACTCCTCCCACAAAGAACATGGAATCGTCCAAAATGTCTTTGTATGCTGAAGCAATACAAAGCATTAGCATTTGGACATTTTGGACAATTCCATGCTCCAAACTCTGTCCTGACCTCAACCCCATAGAACGTCTTTGGGATGAATTCCAGCAGAGACTGAGAGCCAGGCCTTCCGTCCAATAACTTGTGACCTCACAAATGCACCTCTGGAAGAATGGTCCAAAATCCCCATCAACACACTCCAGAACCTTGTGGACATTCTTCCCAGAAGAGCTGAAGATGTTCTAGCTGCAAAGGGTGGACCCACGTCATATTGAACCCTATGGATTAGGACTGGGATGTCCCTTATGCCAGTCAAGACAGGTGAGCCGATACTTTTGGCCATGTTGTGTAAGTTGAGATCCAAAACTGTGGCAGCCGACCGGAACCACGACTATCTTCCTCCTCCCGAGTCAAAGCCGAACGCTTTCGGTATTCTAATGAGGTCTCGGTATTAAAAACTGCGGTTATCTGTCACTTCGGGTTTCATTCGCAAAAGAATGGAGGAGTATTATTTGCAAACGTGCCGAAACGGCGATCCCTCTCCCCGCGTTGGGCGCCTTCTATCCTTTGTGCTTGGCGGGGTCGCGGCCCGCGGGTCGCCCTCGCCCTTCCCACTCTGCCCCCCCCGACAGCCCCCACGAAGGATCTGAAAAGGTTAACCAGTGATAAATGGACGATGCCTCACGGAGCAACGTTCAGGAGATAGATGACAGGCCTCCGCCGCCGCCTTCCGTATCTTTTGAGAGCAAATGCAACGAGATGGCTGGCAATAAAACCCAATTTCTCCGCTTTACCTTTTTTGTGGCTCCACAGACACACAAGGCCGGCTACATTACTCAGCTCTTTAGGCAAGATTAATGACCGTGTCCTCCACAGTGGGAGGCAAGAATGATCAAACCGCGATTTGTATTTTGGTGTAATCTCTTTCTGTATCCCGAGAGATAGGAAACATATTGAATGTGGAGGTTATTAATTATAGAGAGCCGGGGTTTGCTAAACAATGAGCTTCCCAGCCAAAAATGGGGAGGAGAGTTGCATTGAAGTTCTGTTTGAAAAACATGAAACGGGAGAGAAAAAGGTTAAGGGAGAAGCAGCTTGCATATGCCAGTTTTTTTTGTTTTGCTTTTTTTAGGAGGGGGGGAGGGGGCAGGCGGGGGGTTTGCAGGGCTATAAATCGTCGCCTGTATCATCAATTCCTCGAACCATTTATCATCTCCCGATCGCAAGACGGGGTGTCAAGGTTCCTCGTCCAGAAGTTCCCGGGCCACGGCGCCGCTCACTCGGTGGCCGTCCAGGAATCGATGGCTTGATCCCCGAGTGAAATCCCGAATCTGCGGGCGAAGCCGGTGTGCGGCAGAGATTGGTACATGTGCGGATGACACAAATATTAGCGCTTTCCATTAAACAAGCTAAGAATTGAAGAAAAAAAAACAAAACCAAAAAAAAAACACTTTATTTTTGCAATGCTGTTAATCCACATGCTAATTTGTTGCGGTGAGTTTTGGTGACGTGAAGTTAAACAACGAAATAGGCATTAGCAATGCACAGGCTAACAAGGCCAACGCAAACTATAGACATCACATTAGCGAAAAGCCCCGTGGGAATTTCAGCTGTTTAACTGTTTATTATGTAAATAAAGGTTTGAAAAAAGCCGCGCAGCAGGAGTGCTCCAAACATAAAGATAATTTAATTTAAGTACAGTAAAGAAAATTGATTATGGACATATTTAAAAGCCGAACAGTACGTTGAGATTTACAGGAGTCACTTTGAAAAAAAAAAAAAAAAAAGGCTTTTTTTTTTTTTTTAAAACCATAAAATAAACATTTATAAATTTTTGTTTTTTTTTTTAGGTTGGATAACATTTTGAAAAGGAGGGGGAAAAAAATTATTTT
>CAAKHD010000848.1:0-13145 GCA_901007705.1 Fistularia tabacaria | reverse complement strand
GGGGTGCTCCAAACAAAAAAAAAATTTAATTTAAGTAAAATAAAAAAAATTTATTATGGAAATATTTAAAAGCCGAAAAGTACGTTGAGATTTACAGGAGTCACTTTGAAAAAAAAAAAAAAAAAAGGCTTTTTTTTTTTTTTAAATACCAGCAAACTGACCATTATCACAATTTCTGATTGTATTTCTTAGGTCTGATAACATGTTGAAATGGAGGATGAGAATAATAGATTGTTCTTTTTACCGTCGAAGGATTCATTCATTTACTTTTTATACCATCCTGCACTCATGGTCATGGGAGTTCACCATCGATCCATCACATGTAGAGTCAAACCAGCATTCACAAGTCTGCGCAATTTCGGGTCTCCAATGTACCTTCGGTATGTTTTCGGAGGAACACGGGAAGAACACGCAAACTCTACTCGGGAGGGAAGTTTTCTCGTGTCTGTATCGAATCTGGGAACTTTGCTGCCGGGAGGCGGAAGCGCTGAACACGGCGCCGCCCTGCTGCACTACCGCTGAAGTATCTCAGGGCTGAACTGGATTTTTGGACTCCCGAGAGGAAAACGCTGTTCGGCTTTTCCATCTCTGATTGGCTGTTCCAGTCAAAGTCGAAGTCAAAGTCAGCTTCGTTGTCAATTTCTCCGCATGTACTGGGCGTTTCTCACAATCCCACGGTGACATGAAATCAACAGAATAATAAGAAAAATAATTACCGAGTGCAAATTAGCAGGAAAGTGCACTGTTACATTAAACTATGAGGTGGAGCTCGTCGATTGGTCGCCGATTGTGTTACGTCACCTAAAAGACTCAAAGACTTGTGACAGCATCGTGTTTGATATTGTCGTCAACCCGAGACCGCGAAAAGACTGACGAAGACCGTAAGATCAACAGCTTGTGCTGAACGTCCGAGATGACGGCGAGCGCTGCCACTCCGGAGAGACTCGAGAGATTTCCCTCCGACTTTCGGTTTGCGACTGTAAAAATGGTTCGGGCGTAAGAAATTTTCAGAAAACACAAAAAACTGATGTTGAATAAGGAGTTGATCTGGGAGGAAAAAAAAAAATCTATGACTGGAGGAATGGAGAAGACGTTTCCCACAATTCCACGGTGACAGGAAATTAACAATGTAATAATAATAATAATAATAATAAGAGTGCAAATTAGCAGTAAAGAATCCCGAATTTGCCCCGTGGGGATCAATAAAGTATGATCTTATCTTCCATTAAACAGTGAACATTAAACTATGAGGTGTGAAGTATAAAGTGCACGCAGATACAAACTGATATTTGACGGCATGAAAGAGCAGCAGCGGAGGTTGTTTTTTTTTTACAGTTTACTGCAAAGGTCAATAATTAGTACCAGTAGTATTTTAGTTAGTCAGTAAGTACTTTAAACATACAAGTAAAGCCATTTCTGTTTTCGACTTTATTATAAACTCCTGGGATCTACCAAGGGGGATCAGAGACTGGTCCGAAGATGCGGAGGCTGGGATGTTGTATTTTCACGCTATAAGCTAATTATGTGCCGGCTAATACCTGGAGAAAGAATTTCAATGGTCAGGCTCAGCTTTGCTGGGGGAAGAGAGAGAAATTCAATGAAGTGACGCCCCCGCAGAGATATGTAAAAATAAATTGGAGCCCATGAAATAAAACCCCGCACCTCAGTGGATGGGAATTTATTGTGTGAAACATCAGCGCGGCTCATTTTTTAAAATTTTATAAATATGTATGAGCAATACAAAGGATTTAACTGTCATAGGTGAATTGTATTTGACTGAATAAATATGTCGTGTCCCTGGAGGGTGTTCGTAAAAAGAACAAAGTGCTTCTCTCTGCTGACCACCCTTTGCGCTGCTCTGATCGAACCCAGCGACCGCCGAGGCTTCGGCGGAACCCCTGCCGCGCTGCCTTTCTCCACGGAGGCAAAAATCAGAGCGGGGAGAAAAAAAAAAGGGAGCAGACGAATGTATCCAAATACAACAAGGCGTGTCTGCACGACCGGCTCGCTGTAAAAGCTAAAATCAGCAGTTGTTTGAATCGAAGGGCGTTCGCACAGCGATGCAGCTTGGAGCCTTTTTTTGTTTTTGTTTTTCTTTTTTTTTTTTTTGTTCATTGTGCAGCAGGAAGTAAAAATCAAAGCTCCGCCATCATCCCAAACAGCCTCTACCTGCACGTCCCTAAAGGCACCGTCCGCTGACATGCAAGGGCTGAATAATTCACTCACTTTAATGTATATATTCTGTCAAGTAATTCATCCCGGGGAAAACCCGGAGAGAGCCATCACAGAGAGAGGCTTTGAGAGAGGCCGACTCCACGGCAGCTCTTTTCTCGCTGGCCGACCGGGTCATTCGTCAAAAAAACGGCAACCGTACGCGCCTCCGTATGAGCCGGCGCGCGGAGAAGATGTGAACTCCCGCAAATGTACCTTCATTACAGCATCTTGCAATGCTTGCTTTGCCCGTCAGTCAGCGGCGCTGACGCAGGTTGATTTAGGGTTTTTTGTTGTTGTTGTGAGCTTCACCTCAACATACCGTTTGAATATTCAATTTCCCAGTTGCACATTTGCATTAGTTTTAATGAGTAAAGAAACCAGAGAGTGATTCCCATGACAGATGCGGGTGATTTTTAAATATATATATATAAATATACATACATATATATACTGACATGTACATTTACAGACATACACATTTGTGTGTGTGTATATATATATATATATATATATATATATATATATATGTGTGTACAATGTGTGTACATATACATGAATAGACAAATATGTACATATATATACATGTATATTCACAAATATACATATGTATATATGTGTATATATATATGTACATATGTGTATATGCATGTATAGATACACATCACATATATATGCATGGGTAGATGTGTGTATATATATATCTATGTATATCTGACATATATATGTATATCTGATATATACATACATATTAACGTGTATATATATATATATGCATATGTAGACAGGTATATATATATTCACATGTGTATATTTACATATGCATGTGTATATGTATATGTGTATATATATATATGTGTACCCACACACACACACACGCACACACACATATATATATACATACACACATATATATTTATTTATATTTACATCAGAATCAAGCGGGACCTCTTTGCGTCGAGGCCGAAGCGCAAACTCCTACGCCAGCACGCCGCCCAGAAACTGACCTGAAAAACCCAAAACAATGTTTTCCCTCCTCCTTCTACTGATCGGTTTTATTAGGAGTTATTGGTTCATCTCAGCTCCTGAAACACCTCGGGACCGGTTATTGTAGGTCGCCGAGGGTGATAGGAAATATAATTAGAGAGAAAAAAAGATAAACAAGAACATTTCTTTACAGAAATCTTGGCTTTGCAGTTAAATCTGAAGATATATTTTTCATGAGCATTTACCCTCAAAAAATGTCATGTAAAAAAAAAGAAGTTTGCATTAAAATGCTGTTGATAAAGTCTGCAAAGAACAAGTCCTGATTATGTTTGAAAAGTGTTTTTTTTTTTTTTTTTTTGCTCGGTCGCAGCATGGTGCTGCAGTGGTTTGTGCGTACACCTCATAGCAAGGAGGTCCCTGGTTGGATTCCCACTCGAGGCCTTTCTGCGTGGAGCCTCCACGTTGCATTGATTTCCTCCCACAGTCCAAAAACATGCAGAATGTTCACTGGAGACCCTGAATTGCACACGCGTGAATGAGCGAGTGAGTAGAAGTACGTCTCGGTCAGACCCTCTCTCAAAAAACCTCTGATGAACACATTCCTGATCCTATCCATCCTCCTCACTCCCGAAGAGAACCTCAACATCTTCATCTCTGCCACCTCCAGCTCCAAACCACACAGCATCACTGGTCTCACCGGGGGTCTTGTCCACCCGTCCCAACCTGCTAGAAGTCATTTTGAGTTTTGCATCTTCTCTCTAATGGTGAACGGTAGGCGCTTCCTCACCTTGCGGTTTCAAAGCACGTTACACGACTTAGCATTCACCCATTCACACACCAGCTGCCCTTCACGGCGCTAAAAAGGCCATCGGGAGTAACTTGGGGTTCAGTGCCTCGCTCAAGGACGCATCCGGGAATCGAACCAGTAACTCCCTGACTGGAGGGATGGCCGCTCGACCAGCTCAGCCACAACCATGAGTCTCTATATGACATGTGAATGGGAGGGTGAATGGTTGGACGTCCCTAGAAGTGGCCCTGCGATCGATCCAGGGTGAGCTCCGCCTCTCGTCCAATGACAGCGGAGAAAGGCTCTGCCCCCCCCCCCCTCCAAGACAGTAAGATAAATGGTTCAGATAACAAATGAATGCTTTGTTGTGTTGCTTATTTATCACGAGGAAGAGGTTTCTTTTCTCGGCTAATCATTACATATTGACCTCCCGGGATCCACGGGGTCACTCCTGTTCAATTTATTCCCGCACTCCCTATTTGTCCAAGCACAAAACAACAGCAACAACAACAACAACAAAAAAAAAAAAAAACCTCAATACTTCCGACGCCATGAAATGAAACCGGTGTCGGCAGAAAGTCTCCTCCGGGTGCGTTTCGCATCAACTTCATCGAGATCTTTGACAAACCGCGGCACGGCAAAGTGGGTCACAGTCACATGTAGGTCAACACTGGAAGGGACCCTGATTGTTGGTATAAAAAGGAAATTGATTTTTCAGCAGCAGCCGGGCCTGGCGTGTAGTTTCGTGTTGTCTGACGCTCGCTGCGTCAACACAACTTCATCTGGGAAAGCCAACCGGCTCCGTTTCGCGCGGTTAAAAATAGAACCTCAATAAATTGGATATTTAATCAAGCGAAGCCAGCAGCGCAGCTCTGTTTCATTAAATTCATGAATCACTCAAAAATGCCAAAAAGTCTCCGTGTTTGGAAGGGAACTGTACAAGAAGAATGAAGAGGAAAGTCAAGGTCCTTCTTATCGAAACTGTCATATAATTTCTTCCAGATATTTGAGAAACAAATGCATTTTTTTTCATTAAATGTGCTCTGTGAGTGGATTTTCCGGCCACCTCGATTTGCACATATTTCCTATCTAATTTTGTTGCAAAGTAAAATACAATCATATTAAAGGATTGAAAGAAGTCCTTGTGGAGAAAGCAGTTTTAACAAATTTGAAAAATACCTCCAAATAACAAAGAATCCGAAAAATGGGTTTATTATGTTCGGCTGAGGTGAAAAAGCTGAAGAGGGGATAAAAGGCGAAATGTGTTTTTGTCAAAATGCTTCATCAGAAATAGCGGACTAGAGATATTCTGCTATCCTGCTCCTGAATATAACAACGGCCAACATTAGCAGTATCGTTGAAAGATTGGCCCTTTTTTTCCAACATTTTTTTTTTTTGCCCTTTTATACGTATTGGGGCTGTCACATGATTAAACATTATAATCAGACAAATCATAACATCTTATTTTATTATATATATATATGTTTTTTTAAACTACAGAACAGATGTGCAGTTCAAATTCCCCCCAAAAAAACAAAAAACCCCATATTTGCCACCCACATTTTCTCTTTTTTCTCTTTTAATCTAACAAATATCCAACTGGTTTCCTGTAGGCAGACTCAGGGCTCAGTTATGCTCAACGTCACATCGGCACATGTTTCTTTATTGACTGAAACAGGACTCAGAACTCTGCAGTGCTGTCCAGTGGTCGTACTGCTGGATTGTTGGCTTGGTGCTAACGTGGTTCGTTGACCAGGAGGTGCTTCGGTGAAAGGAAAACTCCTTCCTGCAGAGTGTGACGGGATTTGGAGATATAACCATGCAAATCAAAATTATGAATTAATGCATAAAGTTAGACAGTCCTAGTAGATATGTATTATTTTCGAGTGCATGCATGTCTTCTGCAAATCATCTCCACACCGCATTTGCGGTAAGTGGCTGCCAGATGCTGATGGTTTATCCATGATGGGTAAAATGCATAGAAATAATTTCCTGCAATGGATAAATAAATTAAATTGAAATTGAAATAAAATAAAATAAAATAAAATAAAATAAAATAAAATAAAATAAAATAAAATAAAATAAAATAAAATAAAATAAAATAAAATAAAATAAAATAGAAAAATAGTGTGGGAGCACCAGTTCGTGGCAGTGAGTGGAACTGTGGGCTTTTGAGTCCTTGTGCCCTGTGCTGGCAATTTTCTTTTTCATCAAATTAATCATGCAAATTAATCAATCCAAATTAATTTGTAGTAATGCATTAAATTCAACGGCTCTAGTACATATATTATTTACCCGATGCAAATTACCTCTTAAATTTTTTTGTGATTTTTTTTTTTTTGCAAAGACCCTCCACCCCAACTCGCCTGCGTACATTTCAATGCTTCATAAGCCCATATTTACATCCCACGAGATTTTTCTCACGTCTCACAACCGCCGCTCATTATTTCAACCGCCGGGCGAAAACGCTCATATTTACAACCCGCCTAATCATTTTTCCCCCGAGGAGTTGAGAAACAGTGAGAGCAGCCCAAAACCTGTTTCCCCGCTTTAAAAAGATTGGGGTGAAACCCCGAGTCCCTCGCAGTGAGACGAGGCGCTCGGAAAAAACCACAAACACACCCGGTTTCTCTGCCAGACAACCTTCAGCCGGTAATTTAGGGCTGCACAAAGCATACAGTCCGCGGTGGGGGAGTCCTTGTGCTGCCCTCTGTTGTGGCGCCGCGCGGAAAAAAATAACCCTCTCCAGTCCAGACAACTAACAAGTACACCGAGATACAGCTTCAAATCTTCCCTGTAGGATCGATGGATTCCGGAGTCGGGTGGGATCAGTGTTCATTATGAGGCGTCAGGCAAGTGAATTTAAAAGGCGGTCCTGGCGGTTAGCAATGAAAATAATGAAATGCGGCGCTTGGCAGCCAGATCCCAGCAATCAAATAAAAGCTGAATTATCTCCTCATTAAACATTCGCGCCGGCACTCGTGTCTCTTTCTCGGGATTTAACTTCTTGTTTCTGAGGCGACTTTATTTAAAGAAGTTACCTTGTGAAGCGTCTGCCAGCCCGCTATTATCTGACAACAAAATTACTATGTTCTTTGTTCGTTGACTTGTATGGTCCCCGATTCCCGAATTGTCTCCTGAATCGCTGCTAACACTTTGAAATCAGACGTTGCGAGCGTCGGATGAATGTTTTGGTGGACTTTTAAAACCTGCAAATCGTATCTGATTTCTTTAGTTGTTCGTTTGCTAGTTTTTAAGCTAAAAAAATGATGATTCCAGAATGATTCGCGCTTCCGCCACATGGCAAGAAGGTCCCCGGTTCTTCGATTACGACAGGAAGCCTTTATGCCACCCCCACCCCACCCCCCGGTGTCCGCATTGGTTTCCTCCGAGTTCTCCGGTTTCCTCCAACATTAATTGGAAGCCCAAAATTGCCAGTGACAGGGTGAATGGTTATATTTCTCTATAAGTGGCCCCGTGATTGATCCAGGGGGGACCCCGCCTCTCGCCCAATAACAGCTGGGATTGGCTCCCGCTCCCCCTCGTGACCCTGAGTGCAGGATAGGATCACGAATGAATGAAAAAGGATGATTTCAAGGCAGCCGGTGTAACAAGAGGCTGCTAATTCCACATTCAGTCACACTGTCATTAATAAAGCAATGGAAGCTATGATGATAATTACAAGTTCTGGGCACAGTTCAACACAAAGGTGCTTGAATTGGAGAAATCATTTGCTATGTATCCCCAAATACCTTTGGAAGTTGAGCTGCTGGCGGTTTGATTTCAACATATTTTTTTGAACTTTTTCAACTCGCCCACAGTGTCACAGTCACGGGAATTGGAGTTTCAAAGATGAAGCCGAACCGGATTTTTTTTTAAAAAATTTTTATCTCAAGTACAAAACAGGTTATATTCACAAAGATGTCTGTTGACGCTTTTTCACGAAGAGCAGGTCTGAACCACACTCTTTAAGATGATCTACAGCGGGGGTGTCAAACTCAAATCCACAGTGGGCCAAAATTCAAAACCGGGACAAAGTCGCGGGCCAACATTGATGTTTACTGAAAGAAAATCTCCCTTCAGATATAACAATGAAGCTTTTCATCTGGACCCAAACTAGTTTGGCTTCAAAACCGAATATCGAACAATCCAAGCTAAGTACTAGACAATATACGACTTCAAATTTCACACATGCAAAATCGAAATTCAAATGAAAAACACATCAATGGCATTCGTTTCTTAAATCAAAATGAAATAAAAACCGTATGCCTCTTTTTATTTGCGGGCTTCTGAATTCAATTTTAACAGTAACCTTTTTCCACAGGCTAATAATAAATGTAAAAATAAAATAACAATAATAAAGCAATTAACTAATAATAATATCCTTCAATGAATGTGAAACCATTCAAGCCCGCTTCCTGGAGTAGCAAGAAAAAGTTCATCAGGAAAATGTTAATTCTAGCTCCGTTTGCTCCACACTGATCTACTCTGACGTGTCCAGGCCAGATCCCTGGCATCTCTTTTCCATACGGAAACAGATCTTCTGCCTCCCACCCGTCCAGAAAGCTCCTGTTTCCTGTCTTTCTTTTCGCCATTATTGGAAGGGGTAGCACGGTGCCAGTGTTAGCATAAGGTCGCTATGACTACTGTTAACGGAGGAGAGGGCATTTATGGGTCCTGTCGTGATTTTCGCATCAAAACCCCTGCGGGGAGATTTGTAGCATTAGCGGTACATGTGCTGTAGGCTAAAAAAAAGCGCAGGCCAGCTCTAATAGTTATTTGGCATGGCTTCGCGACCAAAATAGAATCACACTGCGGGCCAAATTTGGCCCATGGGCCAGAGTTTGACATCTATGATCTCCAGGAACTAAATAGTTTCCCATGAGCGGGCCAATGGAGACAGAGATGAGCAAAAACTGCCTTCCACCTTGGACCCTCCATGTGGGCGGCCTTCTCCCTTGACCGACCGCGGTCAAAACAAGAACAGGAAGGCAGAAGGCAAGACATGACAGAGAGGGAGGGGTTCAAGCAAAAAGTACCACGATCTCGTCGAAGATCAGCCAGTCATCAGCGACAAAAGTTTCAGGAAAAAACATTATTTCACACGTTTTTTTGTCTCTTGGACTTAAAATGATACATTTTGAACCGAGCACCACCTACGTACGGAACGCAGTATCTTCTCCCTTGGAAAAATTTTAAAAAAGGAAGCGGACAGTTTTAACGTTAACTTCTCGGTCCTGTAATAATAATATGATCAGAGATTCGGTATTTCTCTGGGAGTTGACAAAAAAAATCTCCCAAGGCCGAATGTCAATTCCAGTGCGTGAAGACGTCTTTGTGTCTCGCAGCCGGCGGCGATTCATCCGAAAGCACTCAGATTGTCAGTTTTGAATGAGAGAAATTCAAAAGATGTAAAAATGAAACGATATTTCACAATAAAACCCTCACAAAGCCCGGTAATTACCACCCGTTTGTGAAGCAGAACTTCGTCCGGCCCTCCTCGAATTCATCTCGCGACGCTTAGGAGATAAAACGCAACAGCCAAAGAGATTCAATTACACCCTGACCCGCAAGGATAAACTCCGAAAATGCGGGGGAAGTCCTCCTGCCGAGGTCCCTGAAATACTTCCAAAGGAACGACGGCGGGCGAAAGACATTGTTTCAGCGAAAATCAACATCCGTTTGCCAAACAAGAGTTTAGATACATCTATACTACTTTGTATTCGCATTTTTAATTGCTGCCTTTGACAGAGATGAAGATGTTGAGGTTCTCTTTGGGAGTGAGGAGGATGGAGAGGATCAGGAATGAACACATGTTCGATGTTTTGGAGAGAAGGTCAGAAGAAGCCACACTGAGAAGGTTGGGTCACGGACGGAGGAGGGATAGTCAATATATTGGTAGACGGATGCCGGAATTGGAGGTCTAGATGAAGACCAGAGAGACGATTTATGGACGTAGTGAGAGAAGATATGAAGGTAGTTGATGTGAGAGAGGAGGATCCAGAGAACAGGGTCAGATGGAGGAGGTTGATTCGCTGTGGCGACACCTGAAGGGAAAAGCCCGAAGGAGAAGAAGAAGAAGAAGAAGAATTGCTGATTGTGTACTCGCAGTGTTGTTGTGCGTTCGAACCTGCATCGCTCAGTTGATGTGCACGGCGCGCGTCACCACGCCTCGCGAGCCTCGTCCGATATTTACGATTTTAAGTCCCGCGTCCGTGAAGAACAACGCCGTCTCCCTAGAAAGAAGAAAAGTATTTTTTTCCTTTTAAACACCTGTTTTGTTTCCCCTCCCTCTCTATCTGATTGCAATTACAGTTTTAACGCAATATTTGCAATATTTACCGCAGAGATATTAAGCGTGTGCTCGGGACGGACAACGGCGCTTCTTTTAATGTAAATCATTCAAGAACCACCCAGATATCGATTGGATAATCCTGGAATTCTTCCGACACCCTCCTCCCGGTTCTGCCGGAGATCCAAATAATCAATAAGGCAAGGCTGTGGCGTCTCATGCATAAAGACTTATGTTAATGGCGAGGAGAGCTTATCGTTACCCCTGCGACTCGAGTCAAGTCGAGACGGATTTTATTTACGCGGCGCCGAGTCACAGCCCACTTGCCCGATGATGCTTTCCATGTCGAGCAGGTGTGGAAGCCTCTCTTCAAGACCAGTGAAATGTACAAAAACGCCGAATTCAGCCCACGAGCGAGCACAGTGGCGAGGAAACGCCTGCCATTTTACCCGTTAAAAAACAAAATAAATATCCCTTGAAAGAGGGGGAGCGAGAGAGAAGGGCAGGAAGAAAAGAAAAAAAAAAATCCGAAAAACGCAGAAATACTGGCGATGGATTAAAATATTCAACCAGAATTCACGGTAAAAATCCGGCAATAAAATTCAGTGAAAGAGTTTCTAAGATGGCTTGGATATAAAGATGGAAAAAATACCCACCGCAGGAACTTTTTGCAGTTTTCTCGAAGCTTTCAGGGAACTGCTGTTTCCTTTGTGCGTACGGACGGACGTGGGAATGTGAAACCTCAGTCCGCACAACCTTTGCAGTTCCGACTCCGTCGGCGCTCACAGTAGGACGTGACCCGCAGGAAGTATCTGGTAACGGGCGTGGCTTACGAGTTCCACCAATCACCAAGCACGAAGCACCAAACGAAGATTCTTTTGACACCGGTGGTTCCGTTAAAACCACAACGCTAAGATCGATCCGAAAAAACAGCTTAAAGTTGACAGCAAGACCATTAACGGTTCACGGATTGGTGATGCGATGACAACAAAACAAAGTTTAGCATTAGCGTAACCAGCATTAGCATTCCCTCGTGACAATCCATGCCGTTAGCTAACCCTGTACTTTTTTGGGGCAAAAATGTTTGTGGACAAAACCCCTCTGTGGGGCGGCGGGCCAGAGGAGCTCGGACAACTTGGTCGGTCCATTTCCCGTTGGTTCCGAAAACAAGAAGTATCTGTCAAAGGGACTTGTGAGTTCCACCAATCGCCGAGTCACACGAGTTGCTATGGAAACGTATCAAGACCCTCAGTCAGAGCAGGAGCTGAGATGTTCCTGTGAGCCGAGGTAAACATTAATGTTAATTAATGTTTTCAAAAATGGGGTCAGGACTGTACCAAGACAGGGGAGGTCCGAGCGCTTCTGGCCTGCTGCGCCTCACAGGGGTTTCCACGGCTCGGCCATTCTTGACCCAAATCAGGATGAAGTTAGCTAACGGCGGGGATTTCAGGATGAACTTTTCTCTTTCCAAAAGCGGCGAATTTGACGAAACCTCGAGGAATCCCCTCGAATACTGTTTTCAGAAAAACAACTTGTGGCTCCAAAAAAAAAAAAAAACATTTTTTTCAAAGATTTATTTGAACAAAATTTGGTCTCCAGATCCCCCTCGTGCCTCTGTGACCGCACTTTGGCCGAAATAAGTCCGCAGTTAGCTAACGGCGACGCGGTGCAGGGAGAAAACGAAACCCATTCCACCCATTTAGCTCGTCCGTGGGTTGTTTTCTTTATCCCTGCCGTGCAGAACACGAACGCTGTGGCGGCTTGGCTGTCCATGTTGTCCGCATTATCTTCCTTTTAACATAAGACAAGATAAGATAATACTTTATTGATCCCCATAGGGGAAATTCGGGTGTTGCAGCAGCAACATTGGAGGGAAAAAACAAAAAAACCAAAAAAAAAACAACGGGAAAGATAAATACACACATATGACAGTGCAAACACATGCAAATAAATCACCGTACAGTCCACTCACACGTATACATACATTTTTACACACATACCCATACCTACATAAATATATATATACACATATACACAATATACACAATATACACAATATACACAATATACAATATACACATTTTCTGCGAGTGTTGGCTCTGAAGGTGCGCGTCATAGACGCTTGGGCTTCTCCGTCCGAAAAACGGCTAATGAGACGAATCCTGGAGGAATTCCCTCAAACACTGTTTCAAAAAAAAACAACAAATTGCGGCTCCAAAAAATAATGTTTTAGACATTTATTCGGACAAAATTTGTTTTCCGGATGCAACCGCCTTCCCCTCGGCTTTTGTGTCCGCATTTTACACGGTCTCTCACACCCGTCCTGACCATTATTGCCATTGGCAGCTGTTATATTTCACCTATCACGCACACACACACACACACACACACACACACACACACACACACACACACACAGGTCTTTATGTACTTTCCCCATTATCCTCTGCTCCAGCACATAATGGACACGGATCCCAGCTAGAAAATTGAGCCGGGAAAACGTATTTGAAAGGGAAGCGGGAGTGTTTTTCCGCGCGGAAGCACGCCCGTATCGGTGATGTATTATTGATGTCTCCTTCTTTGTTTATCCCGGGCTTGTTGTTATTTTTGCGGGAACACGGCGATAATTGCCCCGTTGGGATTTCCCGGCTTGACGCGATTTATTACGCGCCCGCGCGCTCCAAGATTTAACAGCCAGTCTCCAGCCCGGGAGGGGAAGTTTCGCATTGGCTTGGAACGATCGCCTGTTTGCCCTTCGTTCAGAGCAAACTTGTCATCTGGAGTTTGACGGCTAACGGCTCGCCTGAGTGTCATTTTGATGCCCACCCCCCCCCCCCCCCCCCCCCCCCCCCCTCCCTCTCCCCCCCC
>CAAKHD010000845.1:52158-69230 GCA_901007705.1 Fistularia tabacaria | reverse complement strand
GAAAAAAAAAAAAAAAAAAAAAAAAAAGATAATCGTTGTATTCTTGCTAAGATGGGGTGGGGGGGGAATTGCCTGGCTAGATTGGATTCCTTGCTACTAAATTCTCATCTGCAACTGTCAGTACCACTTCTCCAGTCCATGCGTAGACAAGAGTGTGACTATTGGAGAGAGAAAACAGCTGAGAAGCAGATGTTTTTTTCTTTTTTAGTAGGGAGAGAAATAAACCTCAGGAACTATATATTCATGCCGAGGTATTAATTTTGTTCCACGGAGCATCAAGCATCATTGCGGTGAAACTAGCAATAACGGAGTTGGATTTTTAATTAATTTTTTTTTTGTGTGTGTTTTCTGGAAGTGAATGAGAGCAAATAAGTATGTGGCAGCTCTGAAGAGGAGTATGCAAATGCTGGAATAATGCCGACTCTGTCCTACAGGCCGTGAGCGTAGGGTGTGCGAACAAACACGTGACACACTGACGCTACTTCATTCTTTGAAGATTTCGGAACACCCTTCCCTACACGTCAAGTTAAAAAGTCGCAAATAATGAGCCGAGTGCAATCAATGAATATGACAGAGGGGGAATACAGAAGGAACAGTGCACCATTCACTCGGCGTCCTAATACACATCAGGCTGCACGCCAGGCCCGGTCCTGCCAGCAAAAACCTGCTTAAATGGTGACTCTCATCCTGCGCACCGGAAATTCAATTTGTTCCGTAAGCCAGGGATGAAAAAGCAATTATTCACACTCTCCTCTTTTCACGATCTGTTTCTTTAAGATATCTCCCTTCTTCCCCTGCCACAACCCCTCCCTCGCCCCAATCCTCCAGATTAGTGTTGCGTGCCGCTGTTCATCGGGGCAGCCAGTTAAAAGTCTCAGATCAGGCCGGCTAAAAAGCCTGTCCATCAATTTGAATGATGGGAGTCAGCAACTGTAAGACAAGATACATACCCCGCCATCCCCTTGTCATCCATATGGCTTCTTGGTAAAAGCCACTAGATAATGGCTCGATAGGACTTTGTCACTTCAGAGCAACGGCTGGGGGTGTGGGCTGCGTGTCACAGGAGCACTTCCTTTTACACCAATTACACAACACAGATCACTGAGAAGCGCTGTCAGGGGAAGACCACTGAGCCGAGGCACCAATTTATACATGGGGAATTAGGTGGCACCCCACCATAACCGTGCTACCGCGGGGCTAATTCATACATTCTCTTGTTTGAACACATCGCAGGGGCAAGTTGAGTTTGAGGCATGATCCTGTTAACCTGAAAAAAAAAGGTGCAGGAAAAACAACACCTGTTGAATGGGAGAACCTAAAACCACGGTGATCGTTAATTGGTTAATTTCCCGCATGGACAGCGGGGGTTAGTTTAAGGAACAAAATAACAAGAAAGGGATGGCGACATTACCAGAGGGTGAGAAAGAAAGATAAGCCTCAGAAATCAGAGTTATCCATCTGAGAAGGACAATGTGACATCGGTTTCACAACAGACCTATAGATCCAGATGGATCCAGCAGAAGCTTAAGACCAGTCATCCATGAATGACTTTGCCCATCCCACATAACTTAAATCTCATTCCAAAAGAAGACAGAAAAAAACAAAAACTTCCATGTCTCTGCTGGCTCCTAGGCCTTATTCAGCTGGTGGGATGGCATAATGCCCAGGCCAGGAGGCTCCCGGGAAGGGATTCTGCCGTTTCTCAGATGCCGCCAGCACCCACGTGGGAGAACGGGTCTGGCTACCTCCGCTGGCTAGCCTGAGAAGAGACGAATATGTCGCCTTGAAAAGGAAGCAAAGCCCAAACGGAGCGTGGTCTCCAGGGATATTAGCAGCTTATTTCTGACAAAAAGATAAAACAGGCACCTTCAATTTGCTGCTCTTCCATCACAACCAGGTAAAAAACCAATTTTGTATAGAAATGGAAAACATTTCTATACAAAGGTAGGAAATAAATGTTCGCGCGATCCCCTATGCCTGCAAAGTGGACAACAGTACTCGGGTATTCAGTTTGGACCAAAACTTCCCCTTCGCCCGTCCCTGATATAGGAGGTCACCCGTGTTTAGCTGTTCCAACTGGGGAGTGGGGAAAAAAAAAAATTGAAAAAGATCATTTAGATAATGGTTTATCAAAATTATAGCTGCAAAATGGGACACCACTCTGCGTCTTCTTCCACAACCAATGAGCCAACGCACGATAAATCTATTCCTAATAACGCATATGAAAGACATCCATCGTTATTTGAATAAACGACAAAGTAACAGCTGTTTTTGTTTTGTTTTGGGGGTTTTTTTCATCTGAATGTGTGGGGCAGTTCCTTGCTTGATTACAGACCAGGGTGTCAAAGCAAATTCCTAAGAGAGGAGATAGCCAGCCGACCGACCGACCCCTACCCAACGGTCCAAAATGCATTTTTAATCTATTCCAATGTGCGCTGCTGGTCACAAGGAATGTTATTTTCCGTATTTATTGGTGACAAAAAAAACAAGTGCTTTTTTTTTTTTTGAGATTTAGATTTTAAGCGGTGGGCTTATTTAGGAGGTGTGGAAATGTGATGTCTGCAGGAATAGACGACACAGACTGGACTTGA
The DNA here is from genome assembly GCA_901007705.1 of Fistularia tabacaria. Taxonomy (NCBI): domain Eukaryota; kingdom Metazoa; phylum Chordata; class Actinopteri; order Syngnathiformes; family Fistulariidae; genus Fistularia; species Fistularia tabacaria. The sequence continues at coordinate 66,639 of CAAKHD010000845.1, read as the reverse complement.
AGGCGTTGTAAAAGGTATCACTTGTCCACGTGTTAAAGTGATTAAATGCAAAATATTAGAATAATAATACATTCTGGATTTTCTGGGGTTGTTTTTCTTTTTTTATGGGGAAAGCAGAGTGTTTGGGCAATGAAGAAGTTTTAATACAATAATTAAAAGTTTTTATGATGTTTTTGCAGTGTTGTAAAACACATCGAGGTGAATCTTTTAGAATGCCTCTTTTCCTGTGTCCATGTACTTGCTTTGATGAAGACCACACTACCTGTTAAACCGCCTCGCACCTTAGCCGGTGCACAACGCTAAATAATACCAGCTGTTAAAACCCTTCGTAGGATAAGATTACGGCAATGAATCTCAAGGATGGACAGGTTAATGAGGAGTGGACTGGGGTTTTGAAATGAAGAGCGGATGTCGCGCTACTTTCAAAACAGCCCATGTATCCACGTGTTAAAGGAGAAGAGCCTCCAACAAATCTCACAACCGCTGGCAAATACTTATACTGCCGCTGCAATATACTTGAGATTTTAATCTTTCGCAGCAGGGGAAGGCACAGGTGGTGCAAAGAGCTTTGAGGATTCTTTGGAATCAGTGACAGGGTGGAATTTTCAGTGGTAAATAATAAAGAACCCTGAAAGTGACACAACTAAGTGCAATTCAGACACCATTTACTGTATCAGTAGCATCTGAGAATTTCCCTTAATTCACATTCTAAAATGTCTCCTGAAAAGGAAAAAAACAAAAAGTACTGATGAGTTGCGTTGCATCAGCTTCTTTTGGATTGCCTATTGACTATATGCAAATGTTGGGACTTCCGAGCACCGAGAGAGGGAAAAAAAAAGAGACTGTTATTTTAATTACCGAAAGTCGCTCACGGTCAACAACTACTGGAGGAGGAGGAGGAGGAGGAGGAGGAGGAGGCGGAGGGAGAGGTTTTGGCTCTTCATCTGTTCTTTCAGCAGGTCCCTTTAACTGCTCCGGCAGGCTCTTCTTGCATTTCCTCAACTTGGAGTCCCCTATTAAAAGACAAATGAATGGATGGGTGAAGTGGCGAGGTAACAGGGAGGAAAAACAACCCAAAAAATGTGCTATAGCAATAGGAAAACAACCTTTTGAAGCCATAAAAAGTATATTTCCACAGTAAATAAAGTCAATTGGCGCTGGCTAGAAAATGTAACATTGCATTAAAGTCTATTTGAAGCCGCTAGCGGCTACAGAGAGAGCAGGTGGCTTCTCCCCTGTCCATGCATTACTGTTCCAGAACTGCTCTGATGGAAACAAAAGGCCCTACTCAGCATGTCATCACAAAGGGGGAGCAAATTCGCGGAGTCATTTGTTGTTTAAGACACCGAGCTTTGTTTACGCGGTTTGTCTGATCGCCATATTGTGGCGGCACCGTAACTGCAGCCCTCGAGCTGGCCTCCAATCACAGCCAGGCGGACCACAGGCTAGTCATTCAACGCACGGCTAATTGGCTTATCCCAGAATTGAAAGTTGCCGCCGTGTCGGAGTGACACAACCTTTCAGGATATACCTGTTAAATATTGTCAGATCAGCGAGGAGACACTATTATATCTGTGATTTATGCTGGATTCCCCTTGTCCTCTGTACTGCCTGATAAGTTAAACTGAGCATTAATAAATCAAGCTTGCTAAGAGTAACTTTTCAACTTCTTAACTAGTTGGAGGAGCGCAGATAGAATGCATAAAACATCTGCACATGTTTATGATCGGCACTAAACCCATCGAGGAAATGGACACTTTGCACCTTTCTCTGAATTTGAACTCCCTCTCAGGCCAATGCCTACATCAGAGGACCAAGTTATTGCAATAAATTATCATTAAACCGGCTATAAATCTATCCGACTGAAAGGTTGTCCTGGCAGCAAAGGGAATGCATCTAGCAGAAAGCAATTTTTGTTCATTTTGCTGACAAGTTCAACCATGAATTGTATTATTTGGAGTCCACAAAGACACCCATCTGAAATGGATTCATTCCCCCCTCTTTCATCAATATGAAATACTCCATAACCCCAACGTTTGAACAGCTTTTGGAGTGCTAGGTTTGTTTTTCCACTACCAGAATTACCACTAAAACCGGGGTTTTACACTTGGTATTGTGTTGCATAGCGGTAGACCCCCGAGAAGCATTTTAAGGACCGCATTGAAGAGGAGTGTGGACCAGATATGCTAGCTCTGTCGACGCACTATGTAGCCAAACACAACCACTTGGTGAGATCTAGGAGGGCATGATGATTCAGGCTAAAATTGTGCACAATGCCGCAAAAAAATGATTAAGCAATTAGAATGAAATATCAAATTAGGTAGAAATAATAAGGATCCCAGAAACGAGATCTTGAAATTGCTTTCTCTAGGGTCAGTAGCAACCTGCTATTTTCACTGCTGTGTGGAAGCAGCTTGGGGTAGCCTCAAAAAAACCTCATCTGGTGCATCCTGAGAGGATTTAAGTCCAGACTTTGGGCCGTGCAATAAATTCTCAGTTTGCACAAAGCTACTTAAGTGTTTTCTCAGGGTAAGCTTCTATTTATCGTCGTGTCGAAATGGGAAAATATCACCTGAGCCTGACATTCTTCGAGGATTACTCTTGTTATTTTGCATCGGCTTTCCCTTTTTAGGCGCCTCAATAGGGGGGAAAAAATTGAAAACATGATTACACAGTGTGATTACCCACCGACTACAGAAACTTAATTAACTTTTGACTGGATAAGTGTTTGTGAATGAATGACTATTTCTATTTCGACTCAACTGATTATTTTCCCAACCGCTATAAGAATGATATCCAAAGAAAGAGGGTCTTGGTCACTTGGGCAACACCGAACCCGATGACCCTTGGCCACTGCAAAGCTAAAGAAATAATTATTTCACGAGGACAGGGGTGTGTTGGTTTTCCTGGGTAACACAAGTGGACCTTCATCAAGTTGTAGGAGTGTCTCAAGGACCACTGGCCTTGGGGCAAAAACGGACATTTCTTGACAAATGGTCTGCATACTGAAAAAGGAGCATTTTAGTAATGTCTTGTTATTTTTTTAAGTCGTTCCATCTGTACTCCAAGCACTGCTGTTGTTTAAGAAGAATCAGCAAGAATTGTATACCACTTGGTTTGGAACAACACAGGGCCAAGGCATTGTATAAGACAGCCAATACAGAGAGCGTTGTTACAAACACCCCCAAATTAAGAAATTCACCATTTCCTCGTTCTGTTGACCTCAGTTGGAGTACTTTTCTGAACAATTTTGCATCGGGTGATAATAAATCAGGGCATGCTTGAGGTAAGGTTCTGAAACAGGTTGTCTGGGAAATGGGCCACATTCAGGGCCGTTCTATAACCCTCCTGTATATTTCTTCGCCCTTGTTAACTGTCGCTTGTGGACTGACGAGGACAAAGGTACTTGGATAAAGTTTGAGATGCATTTAAAGCGTCACTGAAATTCACAGCGTATTTATGTAAGGACTTATGTGAGAAAAGATAATCGAATAACACAGTAAACGGGGCGGGGGCAATTTTCCTAACCAAACGTACTAAGAAAAGTCCTGAGCAAATTTGAAGCCCAGGTTTGTACCTTCTTTATCTTGATCTTCCTCCATACTTTCCATTACGGTCCTCCCATCCAGGGGAGGGTGCTCCTGAGTTAGTTTCCCCTTATTTTTGTCTTTGTGCTCGTCTACTTCTGGCGCAGCAGAGCTCTCTGCCATTCTCTGTGGAGTCCTTTTATCAGCCTCACTGCCCCTCTTAAGGCTCTGCGAGTCCAAGCTGTCCATTGACTCATTTCCATTCACACTGTCCACTTGTGATCCTAGGAGACTCTCTGTGTGCTTGGAATGGGCCTCAGCATCTGACGACTCAGGCCTTTCAATCACCGGCTGGAAGTCGGCCTGCTTGGACTGGCTATCCCTGTCTGCCTTGGACGGAGAATGGTCTCCAAGGCAATGGGGCTCAGCATGCCTCTCGGTGTTGACAGCCTTTGTCCCTTTGGCAGTGGACTCCATCTCGTTGAGTGCTGGCTCCTCTCCGGGGTCACCGGCGTCCGGGGGCTCGACGGGGGGCTCGTTGGAGCTCTCCTCCTCCGTGGAGGACACATGCGGATGAAGGCCGTTGGGCTGGGGTCCGGTGGTATCACACGAGGATTCCTCGTCCTGTGTTAAACATGAGTCGCTGGGTCCTGCGGCCTCGGCCTCTGGCTCTTCTTCCTCCTCTTCGTTTCCTTTCTTGTAGATCTTCTTCTTGCGGATGATGCCCCGTCCCCACGATGGCCGGCGGCGAAACTTCCTCTTGATGTGATCTATTAAGAAGACAGGAGGGTGATTAATGGGACAAAGAACTTTTCTTAACTACTTTGGTAAAGTGCAAACATTCCCCTTTTAAGAGACTTTATGCAAAATTATGATAAGCGGCCACTTATTCCAATTGTTTCATAATAGCAATGTACTTTTCAAAGTAGAAAACAACACAATTTTACAAAACCACTGTACTTGGAGAGTCTCCATTGGAGAGACAATGTATCAAGACAGCTATTAGCTGCGCGAAAACAAGGAAAACGCCGCCTTGGGGCAAATGAAAGAATTGTTTTTTTTTTCTTTAGTCCTTAATTGCAGATTAAATGTAATTTTTGCTGCTTGGATCCACCGAGCTCCGAGCCGCAAAGGTCACATATGCACCTTTACTGCGTATCACGGAGGTGGTTACACTGAGTTGTTCAAATAGCAAGAGCCTAAAGAGGAAAAGTTTTAAATAAAGGCACACAGAGATGGCGGCGTTACTAAGTCGTCCGCGCTGGAAACTAACGGCAACAGATGGTGCTTGGGGTTTTAAGAGGAGAGGGAAAACTTATGCCTGCTCTAACAGTACAGTGAGTGACACAGCCAGCAAGCAAAAACACTTAAGGCGGTGGGAATTGAATGTGGGTGCCCTCATTTATTGCATTTGTCTAGCAGACATGGAGATACGGGCCAGGAGTATCTGACAAAGGGGCCGAGAAAGAAACACTGCAAATGAGGAAAAGACATTTGGACCACCGTGGTAAAGTTTCTGGGGGGAAAGAAAAAGGAATGACAAACAGAAGTATTGAAATAAGCTATCACAGTGCCTCATTTTCATCTCAAAACCTAAATTATACTGTCTATATTTATGTGGTCTGCAGTCAGGGGCCTGCTTTACTGTTCGGGTTATGAATGCACATGTCGCAAAAGACACTTTTTTTTCCACTGGGTTTTTCCTCTTGGTTTTTATTGCGCGTGTTTTGTATTAAACAGATGTGATCCGATAGCTCTTTTCCGTACATCATTTTACGCGTAATGCGATACGAGTGAGCAGTTAATCAACATTTCAAAGGTACCTGTTTGTTTGTCTGTTTGTTTACTTTCTTTTTCGCGATTCTCACATAAATGCTTTTATCCAGATTCTGGATGATTTTAATTCGCCAACGTGTTGAAAAATGCTAACTTACGCTATCCTGTTCCTGAAAATGTCCAGGACTGAGCCAAACTCTGGCGCTGAAATTACACTCTACAGTACGCTCTCCCTGTGTGCATTCTGGAAACTATACCTTGCAGCGGCAATATATTTCCATCGTCTCGCTGGTATCTGTGCACATTACCCACAAGGAAAACTGACAAGAACTCATGATATCCCTGCATTACCCCAGCATAATGCCTGTCAAAGCTCTTTTCTCTCCCCAAAGCTTTTAGCCAGGGCTTATCTCCTCTCTCTGAAGATGCGAATATGTATACTGTACAAACAGCGCGGCCGACGCTGGGAGAAAATTACGTTTTGTCACTCAAAACAAAAGGGGGGAACGACGAGACGAACGGCTTGCTGGTGGGCTAAAGGGCGTCCTCTTTAGTCACTCTCCTTCTCCGATGGTTATCAAACCGCAGACTTTTAAAAGACACGTCCAAACCGGCTAGACAACCTGAAGGGGCGCAGCGCGTGATTTGTCGACATCAGGTGTGCGAGCGCTGGTTTTTGTGTATTCCTGTGACTGACATTTTAAAAAGAGATATTTGTGCCATAAAGAATGCCTTTTGAAAATAACCTCGCAAAATGTGTCAAGTCTTTAAAACAGCGGTGTATCAAAGCAGTAATCAGTCCTTGAGCTTCTTGAATTTCCAGTTTGCCTCTCGTATGGAAAATTTTACTTCCGCTCTCACCGTGGAATCTGTTGTCATTCATCTAGGTTATCTTTATCTACATATCTGCAGTGTGACAGTTCAAATACACGCCGGAGAGCGATGCCTTGAAATAAAGCATTTCAGAATTCACCGGGTGCTCGAGCATTACTCAAGCTGGAAGCGACGCTCTCTCGATAGGGGGGGGGATGATGGATACCTTTCAAAACCGGAGGTACTTGAATGCAATAAGAATTCCTGTCATGGCAGTCAGAGCGTATCAGCAGAAATGATAACCGGTCTGCCGCAAATATTCCAAACTAAACAGATTTGGATTGAGAGGTGTAAAAAAACAAGAAATCGGGCGGTGTTGAGGGAGAACAGATGGGCCTACGAGTCGATGAGATACATGCTGCAGTAATGAGCAGCGTCTCCACTGGCTGTCGCGCCGCTCGGTGTTCCAGTGCAGATGTGGCAACTTCAATTTCTCAGGGAGGCCGAGTGAAAAGACGAAGTCACAGACGGCCGGCCGGTTTATTCACTTCAAATTCAATCACCATACTGCCCGTTATTTGGCTGCACTCAGCACTGGCTCTCCACAAATGCATGCTAATTAAACTACACTAAATGCAAAACGAGTGCCCGGACGACAGGCATCGGCCGTTGCTCTCCATATTCTTTTGCCTCACAGACGGTTTCAGCTCCAGCCTCCACGTTCTGGGTCAGAGAAGGCTTTTTTTACGTCCCTCGCCTTAAAATAAAAGGCGACAGCGAGTGCATAAGGTGGGCCGCGAACCAGTGGCAACATTTAAAAGAGGCCGGTAATTATTAGAACTCTAAATCACTGGGCGGGCAGGAAGCTTCATTGATCTTTAGGCAGGACTGGCACTCGAGGCGAGCCCGAAGAGTGATCATCACCATGCCCCTTTTTCGGTTTAAAAATTGAATATATTGCTGTCCGTTTCGTGTTACACACTTAGTCAAGTAGGTAACTGAGAGCAAATTTCCGACACTGTTATTCTGCAAAGATACATAATAAAGCGTATTGACTCTTGACCGGTCCCCCCCCCCCGTTTTACTTTTAACATCCTCCGAATAGTGGCGGGGCTGTTTTTCACTGGCACAAACCCAAACAAACAATCCGCAACCCAGAAAAAGCGGGTCCTGCCGGGGTCAGCTGTAACCATCAGAAATATGAAACGAGCTCCTGGGGGAGGGAGAGGTGAGAAGGAATGGCAGCAAATGACTCGTCATAGGCAGCCTTAAATAATTCATGAAAACCGTTAAGAGCTTGAACAGCCAACCAGAGAGGGGAGATCTGCCGGGGGGGGGAACGGAGGGGAGAAAGAGAGTGGAACCAGAGCACTTTGTAATAATTAAGAGTGCCTAAACCATACAAGATTCACGGAGGCATCTCGGGCTGCCATTGAATCTAATTGCCAGAACAGAGTGTGTGTGTGTGTGTGTGTGTGCGTGCGTGCGTGTGTGTGTGTGTGTGTGTGTGTGCGTGCGTGCGTGTCTGCAAGAATGCACACGCGCACAAAAGTCTCCGAGTGTACATGGGGGATGGCGCGCTGGTGCCAAACTTCCATAAAGCATGTATAAAAATCAAGTGGTCTCAAACTGAGCACTTTAATGACCGCCATCAAGTGATTTATGGATGGATATAAACAGAAAACTGAACCGTGTCGTGGGCGTCGATGACGTTCCAAACAACTATTTGGCTGGATCTGTGCCCGCCTGTTGGGGGGGGGGGGGGTACGCGATTTCCGAACCAAACTTGAGACCGTGTCATTTTTAATGCATCCGTTGGCCTTCAAATGCATCCTGAGTGATTGGATGGAAGGTCAATAGTTAGCGACCACATTTGAATAACCGCAGCGGAGGAAGATGGAGGGAGTAAAGAGGAATGAATGGTTCCTTAAAAGCTGAGGCCCTTTTTTTTTTTTTTTTTTAAATCAGGGGTTAATTAACTGACTTAATTGAGTCTTTTGGGACGACTGAAGCTTCAGTATTAATTTACTAAAAATATCAATATCAGCGGTCTACTTGTGCTTGCCAGTATCATCAAACGCAGACATCCAACATGTGGCGCTGATAATTTTCGCCGACCGAAAAGCGAATGAAAGGGCCTGCGCCGTTTCGCAGATTAATCTTTATAGACATGTTTGTTATTCCCGGAGATGAATTTAGAAATTAAGGCTAAACGTTTGCCAAGGGTAAATAAAGTGAAAGAATCTTAATTTTGACCCCGTTTGGTTCTGCTGTTGTGAGCACAAGAAATATGAACTGGCTTTACCTCCCGGGGGATTTCAGCTATTTGTCACTGAATCCAATTAACCAAGCACAAAAGGGGCTGTGTATTCAGTGCCATGACTGCTTAACAAATTCCAATTCAATGGCTTCTAATAACTTCGACTAAATCACTATTTAAAATGTTGTCTTTGGAAATGTGTGTGTGTGTGTGTGTGGGAGGGGGGGGGGCGAATTAACCAACTCAAACTTAATGAATGATTTATATTTTTTCTTTAGAAATCTACTCTTACGTTAATTTTTTTTTCCCCCCAAAAGAAGCACTCCTCTGCCAGATCAATGAAATGTGAGCGATAACATGCATTAATGATCATTTCTAAATGAAGCCTTTGCTCTAATAACAGGAACCACCACAGGCATCTTCCTTATACAATTGTAAACATAGCTTGAGGTAAAATGAAGACTGTAACAGACATCAAAAGGTAGATGAACTGCAAAGTGGGGCTAAATGTCGTCGCAGTACATGAATGAATTGAATTCCTGAATGAGCAAACTACTTCAGCAAACTATTATGTAAAATCATGACAAACCGAGCCATGTGAAGTTCCAACTTCTGCTCGTATCCTCCAGGCCCTGAACTACAGCCCCTGATATACAGGGTCTCACAAAAACTTTTAGAGCGCTTTCAGCAGCATTAAAAAGGATATTAAAATAAATGAATACCTACTAGAGTCAGACACATACAGGATTTGTAGGGCAGATGAAGACATTGATATCTGGCCTGAAAAATGAATAAATAGAGAATTCATACATACTGACTGCGGGTTAGAAGTGCCATAACAGCTGATTTCAACTAGTGATCCAGATGAATGCCAGCCGGCAGCACGGGGATCCATTCAAGGCCAGGAAGATGTCAGGTGTGGAAACTCGGCTGGAGATATCAGGTCGTGTGGGTGTTAAGATTTCGACACTTGGGTTGTGAATCTAACAATGTGTGTTAGATTTATCTCAATGACTTACAACATCAGCGACTAAAACACTCTGGCGGCCAGCTGGGATTGTCAACCGGTTTAGATAGTTTGGAGCGTATTGGGGCGGCTAGTGGCGTGGTTGTTGGCACTTCCCCTCGTGCCAAGAAGGTCCCTGGTTGGTTTCTGAGACTGAGACATGGAGACTTCCCGTGTGAAATTCGCATGTTTTCCCGGTGTCTGCGCAGGTTTCCTCCAGGTTCTCCAATGATCTCCCAAGGGTCCAAGAGCATGAAGGAGGTTCATTGGAGACCCTAAATTCTCACGAGTATGAATGGTTGTTTTTCTCTATATGACGTGAGAATGACTAAATGTATACCTCTATATTACAAATAAATGAGCGAATGGTTGTTTGTTTTGGCATGTGAATAAAAGTGTGTGTAGTCGTCTGCATCTATATCATGTGAATGAGAGAGTGAGTGGCTGTATGTCTCTATAGGACGAGTGAATAAGTGAATGTATGTCTCTTTCAAACACATTCATGAGAGAGTGAATGGTTGTTTGTCTATATGACGAGTGAGTTAAAGAGTGAATTGTTGTATGCCTCTATATGATGTGTGATTGTTCCTACCTCGCTATATAACTCTTGGATGAGAGCATGAATGCTTTTATGCAGGGGTCCCCAACCTCCGGTCCTGTACCATTTCGCAAAGACAATCTTTCTTGGTACAAATGATAGTTCTTAAATTCGACCTTCCGGATGTTATTTTGAAAAACGACTGTTTCCGCCTTCGCCTTACTGCCTCACTTAACTATGTCGCGCCATTTCACATGTCAGCTACCACAAACTAGCCCTTGAAAAAAAACGAGCCAGAAACAAAAGTCGACGGAGATCTTTTTCAGGAGGAAACGAGCAAACGATGAGACGGCAGAGGTGTCGAAAACTGCCGGCAAAAAGAAAAATGCGTTTAAAAGAAAATATCAAGACTCCTACCTAAACTACTGGATCATCGCAACAGGTGAAAAACAAGCTCAGCGCCCGTGCTGCATTATTTGCGGTGAATGGCTCCCACTGACCCTACATTATGGTGAATTGATATTATAGTGCAAATGACTGTAACTGCCTAATATAAAGTGTAATCGATGCATTCAGATTGAATACTGAGAACTGAAAAGTTTTTATTATTTGAACCCAGACGCCTCTTACCGGTCAACGGAAACACCTTAATGCATAAAACTGGTCCCTGGTACAAAAAAGGCTGGGGACTGCTGTTTTTTTATCAAATGGTATATGAATGAGAGAGTGAGTGGTTGTACGTCTCCATATTAATAGTGAATGAGTGAATGTGTGTCTCTATAGGACACATAAAAGAGAGTGTGAATGGTTGTTTGTCTATCTGACGAATGAATGTAAGAGTGAATGTTCGCATGCTTCTATATGACATGAATGAGAGTGAATGCTTGTTTGTCTCTATGTGACTGGTGAGTGAGTAAATGTATGTCTCTATATGACAAATAAATAAGAGTGAATGGTTGTATATATCCTATACTGCATGTGAATGACAGGCTGAATGTTCCTACTTTGCTTTATAACTCTAGGATAAGGGCATGAATGTTTTTCTGTCTCGTATATGGCATATGAACGAGAGAGTGAATGGTTGGATGTTTCTATAGGACATAAATGAGAGTGAATGGTTGTTTGTCTATGTGGCGGGTGAATTGTATGTCTCTATGTGACTTGTGAATGACAGGGTGCATGGTAGTATTCATCTCAATGATGTGAAAGAGTAGTGAATAAGTGAATGTATATCTCTAAATGACAGAATTCAGAGTGTTCATGGTTGTTTGTCTATATGGTGTGTGATGTGTGAATGGCAGGGTGGACGTTCCTACCTCGCTATAGAACTCATGAAGAAGGGCTTGACTGGTTTTATGTCTCTATGTGACGTGAATGAGAGGGTGACTGGATGTATGTCTTTATGTTGTCCAGGGTGAACCCCGCCACAGCAGGGATACGCTAAGTGCAGTATAAGCGATAAAGATAATGAGTGAATGAGAAAGATAAAGGCAATCACGATTACTGGTGTTACCACTGAATTATATTCATAGAGGCAACACATTTTCTTTGGGAGATTATGAGACGTGTGTGAGGAGGTGAAGAGCAAGTATCAGATATTAAAAGCACTACAGGAGACATGGAGAGCCTCAAAGGCTGTCACGCTGACACCGAGCTGCACGGTCTCCCGCTCTCGAAAGGAAGACAGTCATTTGTCAACGGGTGTGACACGTCGAATGGAAACTTAATGAAATGTCCAGATCAATAAATGATTTCATCCTTGCTTCTGGAAATGAAGGAGATCAGTCAATTCGCTCAATTGCGGCGGTGCCTCCTTCCCATTTCCTTCCTCCTCCTTTTCTTCTTCCTTCCATCACAAAGGCTTAGAGAGACATGTAAAACAGTACGGTGTAATGTCGAGGCATTGTTCAGGTCAGAGTATATTTCCATTTCGTTTTGGTGTTCAAAGTCCACACCTCCGGGATGCGTGCCTATTTTGAGTGAAAAGTCTTTGATGAAACAGTGACGATATTGATCAAATTATCGGGTCACTTCTCCACATCTCTCCACGAATGGCATATAAAGTCACGGCTTTGCCCTATATTTTCTCCTCATCTTATTGTGTCTTGATATAAATCTCCGGTCTGAATATACTGAATGTGCACGTACTCCCACGAGTGTCTTTCAGAGTAGCAAAGCCGAGAAAATACTGCAAGTTGCAGATTTTATCAGCCACACGGCTTTTTCTGCTGAAAACATAATTCAGTCACAACATCAATCCTTTTCTCTGCTCGCAGCGAACGGCCTGTGGGATGACGGCACCTACTGCATCCTCTTTTCAAAAGGAGGATCTGCTCCAAGACGGGGGCTTCACACCTTCTCAGCTCCGAGGTCCCCTAATTGAGGCGACACGCGGTGACTTGAACATACACAACACGGACCCCAGACGGCAGCTCGATCACAACGTGATTTATGTTCCAAATTGAAGCACAAAATTGAATTTTTGTTTCAGTCTGAAAGAAACGTCCACTGGCCTATTATTTTTTCTAAATTATCATTATTTGACACCATCTGTGTCATGCTACAGAGTGGCTGGTGCATTAGAGCCTCGGAGTGCTTTTGCAGATGTCAGCCTGACCCTGGAACAGCAAATTACGGAAAAAAGGGCATTTTGCTTGTACATTTTACATTTGCTCGCAACTACAGGAACTGCTCACTGCCTCTTTAACACGTCGTCAACACTTTTCCTTTAATTTTCCCCCGGTTATGATCTCGTAATATCAAGACATTACGGAACCAAGTGAACAAATTAAAACCGTAATCATTTAGTTGTGTAAAATAGCAGCATCAGATGCGCTATAAGCTCACTTCTGGAATTACTTAATTGGATTTTGCTGCTGACGGTCGTCACATTCCCAACAAAGTGCCGGGCAAAACATCTGGAGGCTGAAAATGGCGGCGTATCACATTTGCTGAGATGGAAGGCTGTTGTACTTCCTAAGAACTCCTAAACTAGGCAAACTGATTCGATTGGAGCCCAATTAGATCCCCTGTGAGCCCGCGAGGGGATTCAAGTCGTCACAGCTGTATCATAATGGGACCTGGCAGAAAGGGATATTAAATTAAACACTGTTTACACAGGGATTCTTTACCCAATGCAGACACCTCACTGGACCGGCTCCCTTAATATTCACCGCCTTTTCCCGTCATGGAAAATTAACTGGTAAAATTAGCTCTCTCAGTCACATGTATGATGTAATAATGCCAAGCCAAAATTGGTCAAATTGAGAGTGTCAGTATTCGATAGGACGGCACAACTTCTGCTGTATTCACAAATATAAAATAAATAAGATAGACTGCAAACCTTGCGCACAGTGGCTGTTTTTTATTTCTTCTTCTTAAAACATTGTGCAGACTGTACAAAAGCTCACGTCTGAACATAAAGAAATATTGGATTCTATTTTTTTTCTATAATAATGTCTTGTTTTTCTATCCGTGCGTAACAGCATTAACTATGGAGCCTTTACGCAATGAATCTTGTATTTAAAGGCCATCATGAAAATAGAACACTAAACTTCGATTATTCACAAGAGAGTTACTGAAAGTAAAAAGGTTGTTCTACTTTTGTATTTTATACTTATACCTTCAAAAGATGGTGAGATGATTTAAGCTTTTCCCTCCAGTATCCTATAACGTCTGAATATTCAACGGATTACGGGGATAAAAATCTGCATATCGCAAATAAAGGTGATTAACAATGATGATAATCCCACACCGTATTCATTAAAGTCTAAAATGTAAAAAGATGGAATCAGTTTTTGCTCAAAGTAAAACACTGATACTGGACGTCTGGTTGACTCTAAAAGACTTCTAATGATAAAGGTTTGCCAGGGGGTCACCACAGCCAATCATCTGCCTCCATCGAACCCTCTCTCCACACCAACCAACCCCCTGTCCTCTTTCCCTCCATCCATAAATCTCCTCTACGATCTTCCTCTTGGCCTCCAGGCAGGCAGTTCCAGCCTCAGCATCCTTCTCCCCATATATTCACCATCCCTCCTCCGGCATATGTCGAAACCCTCTCAGTCTGACCTCTCTGATCGTATCTCCAAAACATCTAACGTGTGCTGTACCTCTGATGGACTAAATTCAGTTTCGAAGTTAAAAACACGAGGATAACTGCACCGGCAGCCCAGTAAGTTTACGGTGCAGCAGTGGCACAATCCTGCTTTGTTGAGATTTACTGAAAAGTGACCACGCCGCCGTCACGTCTCCATTTCTTGGCCTTCTGAAATTAAATTGACAGCGGTGCGGTGATGCCGCAACAACAACGAGCGGAGGTCGTGGAACTATTTAAAGCTTTTGCTCAAATTTGCCACGTTAGGAGGGCATTAAGAAGTGGCGAAGCACAGGCCAACCGGAGGGAATAGCAATGAGATGGGATCGACGCTGAAAAGCTAATGAGTTGCATTAACTGCCCTTGGCTCTCATGACATGCCGTAATGAGTGATTAGCTGGGGGGGGGGGGGGGGGGGGGGGGGGAAGAAAAAAAAGATGTTGTACTTGTTGGCCCCACACGCCG
>CAAKHD010000845.1:37431-52138 GCA_901007705.1 Fistularia tabacaria | reverse complement strand
CTCTCGAATGGGGGTGGGTGGGGGGGGGGGGGGGGGGGGGGGGGGGGGGGGGGGGGGGGGGGTATGCAAGAGAAACAGAATGCATTATCTTGAACCGAGGTTCCGCGATTTGCCTGAAGAAGTTGGATTCTGGACGTCATCTGATGTCATTAAAAATGCATGTCCGTGCACTCTTCTATTTTCATGGTGGTCCAAGGTGATGAGTGTCATTGAGGTCTCCCTGAATTGAACAGATGCTGTTCACCAGTAAAGTTTTTCTTGGGTGAACCATCATTCTAAAGCCGAGGAGAAAAGCTGTGTCTTGAGGACGACATTCTTTAGCCTCATGTGGAGTTTGAGCTGTGCTTCCTGAGGCCTGAACGTGACCCAAAGGCCCCTTTCCACGTTTTTTCATAACACGGGTCGTAACAATGAAACCACTGTTGTCCAGCTTTGTTCGTTTACGCAACACCAAGCCGGAGAACTTCCAGTCAGGCCGGTGAATTCATGCCTTTTATTGCTCATTACTTTGTCCTGTTTGTCCCCCTGAATTGATGTGTTCCACTTCTAAAGCTGCAATTTTATTATGCGTTTTGAGTCAATGTCTCAATACATCCATGGCAGAGCGCGCGCACACACGCGGGCGCACGCGCACACACACAAACACACACCTACCTTCAGAGGGGGTTTCAGCTTTAAATTGGCGCAGACATATAAACCAAGTTTAAGAAACCTAACCCGGCACGCGGCATGAGCAGGCAGGCTGAAATTTTTTTGATTTCAGGGGGATAGCTCATCCTTCTTAGCTGGAAGCTTTCAACAGCAAAACATACACGAGTCGTCCGTTTGATTAAAAAAAGGTGGGCCTGCTTGGGACACAGGCAGCCTCACACTCCGCTCGCTCTCATTTTCAAGACTGGGTTTAGTCGTGCACAAGGATCATTCGGATCTCGCCAACAAATCCGTAAGTCATTCCAACTAATCAGCCCCTAATCCATCATGTTTGTGCAATTGTTCCAGTCAATTACAACTTACTAGAACTAGGCCCCATTAGGCGGCTTGGTTTACTAGCTTCTGATTTTTACAAACATTGACTAATCGACTGCACTATGGTTAAAACCAGGAGCGTGAAATCCCAGAGGCCTCGTATTATTTTCTGCCTGTTGTGCAGCCAAAATGCTGCGTTGCCATTTTACTGTGGGATAGAAATGCGTGCGTGCAAACACACACACACACACACACACACACACACGCACACGCACACGCACACACAAAATAAACAAACAAAAGGTGATAAAAAAGATTTATCATTGAAAACACACCAGCAGCTCCCCTCTAATTACAAAGGCTGGCGAGTCAATCCTCTTTGAAAACCCAAAACCTGTCGACAACCAACCGAGGACTGTTGGGAAGTTGGGTTGGCGGTGGAGGCATTTAAAATAGTCTGATGACATAAGCAGGTTTCCCTCGAGTACATCAGGTTCAATAGGAACTGCCGCACATTGATTTTCTATTTTTACGGAGTTTAAAAGGGCTACAATTAAATCTTATTTCATTGTAAAACTGTGCGTGGTGCATTGATTGGCTCGGTTCCTCTTTGCCTGCTCCCGTTCCTTCTCAACAGCGCTGACAATGGACTCATCTCTGTATTGTGTACGGTAAATTACTGTTGGACCCCTGCACGCAACACTATGCATGCATACATTACAGCTACGCGTGGAAAAATGCAGCGCCAGTTGGCTTGAAAATAATAAATACTGGACTTTTTGTCTAAATGTTCAATTCAATCCATTCGATATCTTTGACATAATTGATGGTCGATGATACTGATTTATACGTCAAATGAACTGACAGTAAATATCTAAAAAATCCAGTTGTTGGCCTTAAACCGAGGACACGGTTACTTTTATTTGTGCTGTGTATCGGATTCCGTATCCTCCATATCACGGTATGTAGCGGTATATACTCATGTAAAACAGGCGGTGGGAAAGCATTGTGAAATTCTCAATTTTCATATGAATCCAGCTCTGGCACATGCTCGCCTTTGCCCCAATTGAGCCGTGTTTCACACCTAGCTTTGCATCGGATAACGGATAATCCATAGATGAGAAGTGACTGAGAATTACCTCGGTAACAATTTCTGCCTGGGCTCCCCTCACCCACTCCTTCCCTTTAAGATACATCACCTTCCCGACATTCTCGGGAAGCACAGCTTGTAGTTATCGGGCATGCACAGAAGCAACGAGCAGCAATGCTCAATCTTCCAAGGCCAAACTCCCCAGGCTCGTTTCTTTTAAGCAGAAATGTAAGCCATTTATAGTAATATATAGTTATCTTGCTCGCACGGTAATAAAGAACAGACATTAAAAGCCGGCAAAGGAGCTCACCGCGCAAACCCCTCCATTGTGTACCAACACGGGGAGAACAACTTTCGTGTGAAAAGGCGCACAAAGAATGAATATTCAGAGATACTGATGTCAGCTCATCTGCACCCTTAAACAATAAACGGAAGCAAGAGGCATCATGGATGATTCTACATTCATTTCACGCTTGGTGCCACAATGATCCAAGAGGCATCTGTGCCCACAAAATGGCAGCTTATGCTCAGCACTTAACTCCCCGAGGGCTTTACATAGATTTTATTAGTGAATGCTGCAAGGTGTCATACAGAGTGTAACTCAAGATTGCTTTTGGACAGGATTTCGTTCTGATAAATAATAACCAACAAAACCATTTCACTGTCAGGTGAGGTGCTTTGCTTCCTGCTGGTGACCAATGTTATGTTCTTATTTTAGCAAGCGGGAGGCGTAATAAATATTGCATTCCGAGAGAATGTTACCGTTGATCTTTTTCAGCTAATAACCAGTGCTCTTTTTAAATCCACTCTAAACTGTGCAAAAAATGACAACGTGGAAATGTTTCATTACGCCGAGCGTAGGAAAGAAAATGACTTGGAATTTGGTTTCCTAAATGAGAACACGGCGGGGTTATCTACCGATCGAGAAAGAAAAATTGCACGGTTTTTGTCGACCATGAACAGCGTGACGTGTAAAATTGCAAAAAAAACTTCAAAGCCCGAAGTACTGCCGGCCGATCGCCTCGGGAATTCCAATGCAACGTGGTGACTTCACCTGCAGTGAGAGCCGGCATTAACAGAGTTACAACCCTTAATGTCACACGAGAGCCCGAGTGGAAGCCGCGCTCTTCGCCTGTCCTCATCCATAATACATGATGGACGTATGGCCAATCCCTTTGCCGGGGCTTTTATAACATTGAAAGACCTCAACAAGAGCAACATAAAATGACGGGGCTATGTAATTGGCATACACGGCAACAACGGCCGCCTTGTGTCGACACTGCGTCGATTTCCACACGGGGTTCGTGCCCGTCTACTACGGCGCCTAGAGACTGACTTGGTAAGTCTCACTCAGGCCTGACACTGCACACATAAGAGCCTCCTTCACACATGCACCGCAAACTTGGCCGAGGGCTTGAGCCAGCTGGACCGTATGCCTTAAAGCAAATGTCAGACTGAGCTCGATCAGACACCGGACATACTTTAGCCAGCAAGTTCCACAATGTGAAGGCTGGTATCACCAGTATTTCCACAGCGGGCGGTTGCCAGCGCAAGTGTGCAAATGTGTGTGTGTGAGAGGGCGAGGGGGGACAATCATTTGAATGGAGGGGAATTCACAGCTACATTATATTTATAGTCTGGAATCTAATATGTCTGAAAGGGGCTTAGGTCCAGCATATTTCACAAAGTCGGTGTCCTCCTCTTATTATGATCAGCTAACGGTGCAAAAGTACCCGCTCACTAAGTGACATTAATTATCTATCGTAATAGGGTCTGAAAAGAGAAAGTTCACGTATCCATGGAGCTATTTCAAGAGGCTGAACGATGGCGGCGCAGAAAGTTCGCTCGTGGGCAAAACTGTCAAGGGCAAAAGGAGAAAAAAAAGATTAAAAATCTGTTGACACAGATTTCTTGTCTTGTAATCTTTGACCAAAGTGCAAGTGGCCAAAGTGAGTCTTATCACTTCAATAACTGGGCACGGTGCTGTTTCACCGCATCACTCGGGAGAGTGAGGATGTGCAACGACAAGAGTAGAAAATTGGAATATTTCACAGAGATAGGTGGCAGCGATAGTTAATTTGGAGAATGCAAATAAGGAAATTAAATCCCCTTTTGAATTTTGAGCAATTTCAAGGTTTTTCGTGGCTTGTTCAGTTCAGAGGAGAAGCGCGGGCGTCAAGAGACGTGACACACCGCATCAATCCATCGGCTTACCCTCGTCTCGCTGAAATGTCCAAAGTCTCCTTGTGTAAGAAAGCTCGGAAATTCTATCTACAAAACCAAGGCAACTTCCTTGACAGTCAGAGGAAACCTTACGTCCTGATAAACAGAAACAAGACATATAGAAAAGTCAAGTTAATGGTTTCCAACGCTGCTTTGTGTCTTTCTTTTTTGTTGTCGTTTTACACAAAAGTGTCCTTTTAATAACCTATTTCTTTATGCATATAGACGTAAAAGAACGTCACAGGCAGTCTGCCCATTGTCCTTTTGTCCTGAGCAACAAAAAAAAAAAAAAAAAAAAAAATCAAATCCAGGCCACCCATTTGTGCAGTGACTACTTGAGCCCGAGGTAAAAAGGAAGAGGTGGGGGGAGAAAGGAGAGGGTAGGGGGTGTTTATTATGACTTTAAATATCCCATCAAGGCCTTCCAATGGATTGACATTGGCGAGAGGGAGAGGAGCTATCTGTTTAATGTGTTGTTAGATACAGGCAGGGGAGAGGCAAGACGCAGCAGTGTTCCATCTACATGACTGCAGCCTGGTGGTTTTTGCCTTGGGCATCCTATTGAGTGATGCAGAGGACACATTATGCAGCGCCTACATCATTATTCTTTTCTTCGGCAAACAGTTCACCAGTTGAATAAGGCCGGTCTCATTCAGCCCAAGTGAATAACAGACTGCGAAGAAGCACAGCAAATTAGTCTAAGGATGGTGACACGAGATTAATCAGACATTAATACACGGTTAAGCAGTCGATTGCGTACGCCTCCTGACTACCGCTAAAAAGGCCGGTGATACAAGAAAGCAAGACGTCATGGCTCAACCGGGAAACCGAGGGGACTAAATTATGAATGAAAGGAAGGCACTCTATATGAACTGGATCCATGTGGCGTCGCACCGCAGATGAACCCGGGGCCGGGCTAATGGCCCTTGGGTTTTCAGCCCCCCCCCCCACCAACACCACCACCCTTTGTGAGAGCTTGAAAAGACAGGGAGCACCGCATCCTTCTTCCCGATCCCCGGTGAATGCACAACAACAAGGTCTCTCATCTCACCATCTCTGATTGACCCGGCAGCAGCAGCTGCTGCCCGAGCCGTTTACACTTCAGCGAGCGATGGTCGCCCGATTCTGACATATCCTTATCCCTCAGAAGGCATTGTGCCCAACTTTCAACCCCGATTAAAAATGACGTATCTCCACGGCGCTGCCCCCCGCCGTCGTATCCCAATGTCACAGGCCACTCCCGGCTCTCGGCAAATAGAATTAAAGAACGGGCAGAGACGGGGGAGCTGCGAGCCCAGACCGAATCCCTGCAGAACTCGAGATACAAAACCGGCTCCAGATAGGCTTCCCCCCCCACCTGCAGGTAATGATCAAGGATAACTGTAACCTTCAAGTGTCCCGATCTTATAAAAGGAGGGAGGGGAAGTCAACATCCCCCGAAATCACCCGGCTGCATTGAGTGCAATTTCGTCAACGGCGAAACGGCGTCCCCGCCATCAGTTCCACGTTGGAGGAAAATCTCAAGACGAGACCGACTCTGATCACTTAGCCTAATAGCTACCTTGCTGGGATGCTCAAGGTGAGAACTGGCTGCCAGTGACACAAATTAATCACCTGAGTTAGGCTAATTAATGAGGCCCCTGGTGGTGCCCAATCATGACTTTCCCGGGAGCCTCTAAACTGGCGGTCCTGAACTGTGGCATTTGGATTTTCAGGAAAACACTGCAACTTAAGTGACACATTAACGCCAACTGTTTTTTTCCGCACCGAGAAGTCGAGGGGAGAGGGTCCTCCGAAACAAGCAGCGAGTTGCTGGGGTTCTTTCTTGGTTTGACAGGTAGAGAAATCGGAAAAGTTGTTAAATTTCCAGCCACAGTTGATATTCAAAGACATTCCTTATTCAGGTGAGGTTACACAAAACCATGTAAATACATAAAACAACACAGTGGTCAGTTATGGATTTGCATGTTTTCATTTTCCATTTCATCACAATGTCAAAAATGTTGAGTAACCTCTATGGCCATATGCTCGTTTCACTGCAGATGCCTAAACTCTCCACGGCAGGGGAGGCGGAGGAGAAACTATAATCAATGGCTTAATATATTTTGTTGATGCAGGTAAGTCCAAGTCAGTGAGCATGAACTCTGCAGGCCTTGCTCAGGAGGACGTGAATGTGGGCATTATTAACATGACTAAATCCATCTTTGCTTTTCCTGCCTTGACGAGTCAAAACGTCAGCCTTGAGAAAGGCCTTTTCAGGCTGAAATAAGTGACTGGCTTTTTTTTTTTTTCTTTTTTTTTTTTTTTTTTGCATTAGATGAGGTGAGCAATATTTTCATAAAAAATTCCATCCTTTACAGGACACATCTTTGAAACTTGGGTTCAAACCTAACTTTATTGCCATTACAGACCCCAGGAGTGCGCAGCACATCTTACCTTCAGAGGGTAAAACTATACAATTAGGTGTGAATCACCCTCTCGCAATACATTAGCTGCTTCCCGACCAACAAGTGCAAGATGAATGGGAGTGAAGATGCCGGTATATCAGAATTAACGGCGGCCAACACAAATCCTCATCTCTTGAGAGGGAACTCTGGTAGGGAGGGAAGGCGGTTTCACCCCACCCCGTAGGGGTTCTGACGGGGGCACTCTCATGAGAGACAAGCACCACCCTGTGCTGGACAGAGGAACTACAAACAAGTGTGGCTCGAACCAAACGGCAACAAGTATACTGTCAAGAGTTTTAACGGTGTCTCCTCTTTCCCTTCGTGCGAGTTGACCAAATAGCGCAGGCGAAGAAGGGAAGATCTTCGATCGCCGGCATCTTGCCGTCGCCCTCTCGCACCCTTCGATTTTTAACATCTCGCACGCTGCGTCCGTTTATTGCAGCCCGTCCAGGCAGATACTGTCTGGCATTTCTCAGATCACGCGTGAAACCCGCTTACGTCTGATTTGTTCAGGTAACCTCCTCATTAGTCTGCCCCCTGCCCATACCTGGCCCTCCTTTCACCCTTAGGCACCTGTTATTTGCCACAGGTGGGCATGTAATTGCTCTGTGGCATGGTCATGTACAGAGTGGTTAGGATTGAGCGGCTCCGCTAATGAGGCTGCTCACTGTGCTGCTTCTCCACCGCTGAGAGGGGTGTTTCAGAGTGTGTGTGTGTGTGTGTGTGTCTGTGTGAACAGAAAGTACGAGTATGAACAGGCATGTGCGTGTGTCATCTCATCGGTTATGTTGCTGTAATACAACACAGCTGTTTGCTCATGTCGGACGCAAAAAAAAAGAAAGAATGTCAAAGTCTGTGTTTGAGTAAACCTCAAAGTGGAGGGATTCTGAGAATAATGGATTTTTCCACTCATTTGAGTGAAACAATGTTGGATCCGCATTGATTGATTGATTGTTGTTTTTTTTTTTCAAAGAAATAAGCAGACACATTTATGCGTGTGTGTGTGTGTGTGTGTGTGTGTGTGTGTGTGTGTGTGTGTGTGATTATTAAGCGGTGACCGCAATCATTTTCTCATTTTTCCACCAGCCAATCGTTTCGGAGCGCTTGTCTGCTAGTCATACGCGGATCAACTCCAGCGGCATTGGAAATCGTACTTAGCATAGCTCCTGCTTGCTTTTAATTGTTTTGTTCTGACCGCAAAGAGACATTTTTCGAAGACAGGTGTTTTCTGTCGTTACAATAATTGCAGCCCAAAGTATGTTTGTATGTATTCAGTTAGAATACAAATTTTTCTGGGTGTGCAACCTTTTCAACCTTCAGATTAATGGCAGAGCCCACAGATACATGGGAATAACAAAGGCAACATCTCTCCTGTAAATAATGAGCTTTAACGCAAACCTTCAATGCCTCATTTTTTATTAACTAGGCATTTCCAAAGAGGCTTTGCCTCAAATAAATTTTTAAAATATACAGGTATGGGACTGTGTCATTAATTACCCCCTGTAATTGTATATTTGTTTTGGTGGAATTTGCATAAACCGCAACAAGGTATCTACGTCAAATTTGTTGCTGAACAACTTTCGGTGATGTTTCTAGTAGCCATGGAAACGAGAGTCCAGCTATTAGTGATTCTCTTTATGAAATGTATAGCGTATTGTACTTACTGGTGCTGCTACACTGTTTATCAGTGGCCTCGCCCTGAGTGCTGCTCTTGGCCAGTTCCTCTCCTGCTGCCTGGTGCCTCCCGGTTACCAAAGAACTTTGTGCTGCCGTCACTTCCGCTGGCATCTGGCTGTCTGCAAATCCCACAGAGGATTAGTTACAAACTATAGAAAATGCAATCCTGAAATGCAACTGAAAGAAGGCAGTGAATGTTGATTTTATTAAAAAAAATTAAAAAAAAAATGAAAAAAAAAAAACCACAGACAGGCACAACAGGTCACTTTGCCAGCCAATATATGAATGTTAGCTGACGGGCTTAATGTTATTTCATTTAATAAAAGAATGTGGCTCATAGCTACGACTGAGGACGTCCCTAAATGTCAGGTCCTCCTCGCGAGGAGCAATAAGCGCCGCACACACACGAGTGCTCTTATCTCTATATTCACAAAGGTTTTAAGTTTCGTGCAGTGACTGGCTGTGATAAGGACGAAAAACAAGAGGTCACGAGCAAAGGCACTGAAGTCCTTGAGGTTGATGAGATGTTTTTAAGTCTTAAAAAAAAAAAAAAAATATATCAAGTGATGTTTGAGATTCCCCCCCCTCCCCCAAAATGAATCCACTGCTCCCTTCATCTTGACAGGGGGGGGGGGATTACACAGTGGTTTTTAGCATTGCAGTTGGACACCATGCAGAGCCAGGCTAATTGATGGCTTCATAGCAAGACCTTGACTAGAGGATGAAATATTTACTGCTCTGTATTCCTCCACTTGTGCTGTTGACATCTGCTCTTGCAAAATTCATTTAGCATCAACTCCTTTCGGTTTCTAAAAGAGGAAATCAAACGCAACAGAAGAACTTTGGAAAAAGTGGCTCCGGCTTGACACAGAAGAGTCGGTCGGGGCCTTTGTGGCTCAAGTAAGAAGTCTGTCTGCAGTCTGGAGCGAAGACTTTGTGTCTGCAGATAGTGTTTTAAAAGAGAAGTCTGAAATGCCTGGCCAAAAACAAAATGAAGGACATGCGAGAACAAAACGGTTCCACTTGTGAAAGTCTCATCTCGTAGATGAATCGAGGGTTGGGTCACCAAAGTCAACATATTACATATGTGCACTACTTTTTGAACCGACTTCAGAGATACATTAATTATTAAATATATCCATTTCGTCTCTGGTATGAGTACACAGAGTTTTACACGGCTAAGTGGGAGCCCAGTGTTCATTGTGACAAAGTGTGTTAATTAGCTTATTCCCGAGTGGGCGAGCACAGCAACAGGAATATTTGCATATGATTACATGCCTTTGTGCTTTAATATTTGACAGCTTCCTTAAAACCAATACTTAAGACCTTAAGTGTATCATTGAGCTATGCAGTGGGCTCCGTTGAAATGATCGACTGCGCATTGTCTATGGAGCACATTGGCGCTCGAGACTTTCTGGCCGTCCCCAATCCGGCCAAATGAGTCGAGCAATTCGTAATCTGGGCTCAGAGAGAAAGATAATTAGACAATGCGGTTGTCTCTTAATGAAAAAGCGGTGTGTTTGGAGCTTAACACAAATGAAGTGTCGCCTTAAATTCCCTTTGACAGCCAGGTGCGCCTCAGAGCTCTGCGAAAATGACTGACTTGGAAAATGTGATTTTTGTGTTCAAAAAAATAAAAATAAAATAATACTATTTTCTTGCTGGAAAAACATTTCAAAAGGATACCAAAAAAATACATGCACATATTTCCTCCAGGAGAGTTTTCTCCCTTCTGTCACATTTAGTGCCACTTTTTAATTTGCTCCTTACATGTTAGCACTCTGCTGGATGCGGGATTATTACTGTGCACGTTGCACTTGCAATTACTGAAAACCTCCACTTTTTATGCTTTAAAGGAAAGCGCAAGAAATGGCAAAATATCAGATCTGCGCTAAATTAGAAAAGCTGTTTTCAGAGCTCCCAAACACTGATCCTATTTGAGACGGGGAGTGCTGCTATGCATTTGGTGTAAACGCACTGTAAATATATTTATCCTGCCGTTGACCAAGCCGTGCGCAACGCGGTGGACATGAAAGCAGATTACGTCCGACTGCGCTGTGGCTCAACCGGAGCTCTTTGGGGTCGTGCAAGCATAATGGAAAAGGTCATCTCTGACATTGTCATGTTCTGATCTTGTCATCTGAGCCCACATCTCTGCTGCCGCGCACCCCTGTGTGGAGAAACGAGCGGGTGCCCGACGTTCCTGCTTCCAGGCCCGGAATCTGATTCTAGTCTGGCGTCAAGGGCACAAAACTGTGGTTTCTCATTTACGAGGGAGGGCCGGGATTCAATTTTCCTTAACTGGCGTCTCACCAAAATAGTCTAATACAAGACGATGCCTTTCACACGTTACTATTGTACAAGCTTTATAATGTACCCTTTAAATTGGAGATAGTCAGCCATTTATGAAACGGGAATGCATGAACATGAACCTCAGCACACCTCATTTGGAGACAAACACACAGATGGGTGCAAGTACATTTGGTTCATTAAAAGTGGGCTCTGGGCAGGAAAATGGCAACCGCCTCTGATGGAGACTGGAAATTAGACCTATCTATGTGCCGGTTTTAATGTGCATAACCCTAATTTAGATTTACCCTTAATCTACTCAGACAACTGCTTCGGGCTGGGGAGCGTGATGCCGAGCACTAGGCCGACAAAGTGCTGTCTGGAACACTGGGGCCTCAGGAATCACTCCCCCCTACAGCACGCACACCACGAACTGAGTGCTTTGTCAAGAACAACCGGGAATCAGGTTTCTACTCTTTGGAATGGAGAAAAGAAAAAAAAAAAAAATTCAAAGCTTTTCCTTGCCTCCAAAAAGAAGAATGAAGGAGTGAGTGAGTTTTTCTCCAAAATTTAGGAAATTTCTGCAAATAAGTTTTGGGTTATGTGACTTTTTTATAAGATCCCTGAAACAAACAACAGCATTAAACAAAGCTGAAAATAAATAGGTTGTATAAAATCTGTTCATAGTGAATTATTAAAAACATTTTGGGGCCCGGTTAAGATCATTTTCTCACCCCTCTTCCTGCGCGCCTCCTTGATCTCTTCGCACATGCGGTCGAACTCGGGATCCAGCTCGGCGGCAAACATAGCGTGAGCGGTGTCTTTCAAGCTGCAGGCTCGGTGCCTGATCACCTTGTCTGAGAATGAAGGACAGACGCACAACATTAGTCTCACAAAACAATGGTTCCTGCACAGATAACACGTGCAAGCATGTATGTTCTCAGGGGCACGTCCTCTGCAAAATGGATTTTTCTTCCATTGTTTTCTGTTGATGCACCATTTATGTTTTTCTCCTTTCATGAAGACTTGAGCTGCACTGCAGCACTTAGCATTTTAATGTTGCATGTTCTCCACCCTCTCGTGTGTGTGTGTGCGCTGGGAGTGGATGAGTGACCCCGCCCATTTAACAGTATCTGTGAGAAATGGGATTTTGAAGTTTTCCCACATTGAGATCGCCTTTGATGGGAACTGATATCGGCGCCTTAATATCACGTCTTCGCCCATTCGTGACAGAGGCACACACAGGAACGCGATATCGAATAAGCTTGTGCAATCGCACGCCGCGCCGTTCAAACCGCCTCGGAAGCTTGTGGCGTTCACGTCCCATTTCGGGCTGCGCAGAAGAGAGAGACGCTAAAAAGCATGTCCACTGTAAACATGCTGTCTCTAATTATGGCAGCCGGATAGAGAACTGTTGAGGCAGAGAGTGGCAGAAGGGTCACAACCTGCCAGCTGGGAGGATGGCTGGCTAATTGTGATGGAGGCAGTTTTCCCAGTGTTTGTGTGTGTGTGTGTGTGTGTGTGTGTGTGGTGCGTGATGGTGGATGCCCTTTACCGTGACAGTAAAGTGCAAATGTACATGCAAGTGTATTATAAGGGCAAAAACTTCTGTCAGTTGAAGAGGTGTCCAAGGCAACGTGGCGAGAGTGCCGTCACGAGCCCCGTCTGACCCAACCATCTCAACCGGAGCAGCCGCAGAGTCCTCCTCACTTGGAAAAACATTCTGTTGCACAATGCACATTAATAAAACAAAGAATATTGCAAAACTGTCCACATTTCTGCCTGAATGCAACAAATATGCGAAAAGCTGTTTTCAAGGTTTGGTACAACGCTACGAAAAACAATAATTACGATCCATATTTGAAAAGGGCCGTGTTTAACATGAGTGTTTAGGCATGACAGAAAAGCTTAATGGGCTCCTTTTAGCATTATTAAGTGACTATTAAGGGAGGTGAGGACGAAGCGCCAGGTGAGCCATCATGATAGTGCATGGAGGCATAAAGATAGCATGAAGGACGAGGACAAACAGACCGCCGCAGGATAATGAGATTGTTTCCCGGCACTTTGTGAACCGGTGTATAACTTCCCTAGCAGCATAATTGTGTAGGGTCTAGGACATATTCCCTGGGCCAAATGCCGGGTGCAGAGGGAAGAGGCTTCGTTTGTCTTCTTTATTAAACTGCTTAATTGCATTTTTCCCTTTAGTGCGTCATTTGTGGACCCTGCATTTCAACAAATGACCAGGCCCTTGCCTGCAAAGACAGAGATATGATTTATTCATTTGGGCTAGCAGGGAATTGCTTCCCATTAGTATCAGGCAAGGCTGGAATTAAAATAGTTATATCAACCGAGTAGTCGGGAGCGGACCTACTGTACGTAGCTTTCAATTAAAAATCGCAGTACGGCTGTTACGGATTTGATGCCAGTAGAAACTATTGTTCCTTCTGTTCCAACTTTTGTCATCTTTGGACCCCATTTTTTTTATTTATTTATTTATTTATTTTTTAAATGTGTACATAAATATCTCCATATCAGCACTTGGGATTTTTCCGCCGTCATGCGAGCAATTGCTCCATTTAAACAGTATAAATAATTCAAATTCATTTGTACGCAAATGAGCAGGCCCATTTGATTGTTAGTGTGTACACACATCGTCTCATGTGCGATGGGAGGCCACGTTTGGTTGAGGGAAAGATGCTGAGACAGGGCGGAGGCAGAGGTAAAAATAAGCTCATATTGCTAGACAATAGACAATTAAATTTTTATGCATATGCAGCGTTCCTTATCTCCGCAGCGCGAGTTAACACGGGGAAAGTGCTATTTTCGTTCGGAGCATCTGCATTTCCAAGCTAAAGAAAGACATTCCGTAATTATAATGCCGAGAGGCTCTCGTCATCTGTCATTAGTTTTAAATCGGATGGCTTTTCATTTACTTGACATCAGCATAATGGAGCAACACAATTACTCATGAGGGTGGGGTGGGGGGGTGATAATTTTTGAAAAACCTTGATAACGGACTCACTGAGATTGTTCCAAACTGTTGTCGTGATAGAGAGAAGTTTTTGTTCCCATTTGGAACAAAATAAATGTATTGATGTCGGTCTGGATGCTCCTCCAACGAGGAGATTGAACGGCAACCTGAGACTCTGCAGTCCAGGGGAGCAGCGTTATGGATTTTCTGAATATCACAGGTCACACTCACTGCTTTGGATGCAGCACTGACGCTTTACACGAGATGCAAATAAATAAATAAATAAATTCTTTAAAAAAATCTGCAGCACGTGAGAAACAGATCCTGCCCATACTGTTGGCAAGGTCAAAATAAAGATGTGAAGTGGATACTCTCAATGGAAAGATAAGTTAATATTTCGTTAATGACTGAAATGATATTCGGGACAGCATCTAGAACAGGATCCGCTTTCGGGCTTTTTTTTCGAGGTCCAGATGCTTTGTACCCTCTAATGATGTTTTGCTGAATACGGGGGTTTGTGGCTGGCAGCTTTTTCATAAAGTTCCAGTGGGAGAAAGAAGGAAAAAAAAAAAAAATTAATAAATAAAAAAGTTAATTTACTGGGTATATTATGAGCTGAAAAAGTACTGGTTTCTCAACCACTAATATTCCTAGTCATACCACTCTGACAGTGGGGGTTGGTTTTATTTTATGTTTTATTTCTTACAGAGAAGAGTTCAATTATTTATATTCCACGCTTGTTGGGCTGCAGGTTTGGACTCACTTAAGAGACTGAAATCATTTAAATTTCATTTGGGGTGTATTTTTTCCTCCCCAAAAAAGATATCTATTATTCATAGTTACCAATGTTTCAAATGTTCAAAATATATATACACACACACACACACAAATATATATATATATATATATATATATATATATATATATATATATATATATATATATATATATATATATATATACACACACACACATATAAAAATATGAGAAACAAATAAAAGTTTCATGTGGTTGTATATATTTTTTAGAGAAAATATGCAAAGC
>CAAKHD010000838.1:30379-46064 GCA_901007705.1 Fistularia tabacaria | reverse complement strand
ATGTGGCGACTGATGGGGGCGCTGGGGGGTAAAGGGGGGTCGGAGCGGCGTCACTACCTTTCAGGGTTTTGCAGAGGTTGGGCCTGGTGCGCTCCTCGATGGATTTCACAGACTGGAACGGAAATCAAATCCCGGCTGTTATCAAGGCGGACGTCTTATGCTTGCCGTGCGTCAGGAGACTTAGAAAAGACCCGTGGAAAACGATCATCTCGCACCTGCTCACATCTACAGACTGGTTTCGAGAGTTTTTACAAGGTCACAATTTATAAGACTACATCTGCCGTCATTTCCGGGCTACTTTATTCACCTGCTTTGACAACTGCAGCTGGAACGACGACGCGGCTAATTTATGTATTTTTCGGGGGGTTGACGAGCTTCGTGCCGCCACGAGAGACCGAGGAAGTGTGTGACGAAGTCATTCCGAGGCTGTTCCAACACTGAAGACGACGACTTCTCTGGTTTTAGTGCGCAGGAGGAAGACGAAGAGATACCGTTATCTTTAGCCCGGAAATTGCGGTACATTCTTTCAGCAATTTCTTCCCAGCATGCAACGTTTTCCCCGGGTATCTGCGGAGCCTCTGCTATTTCGCCCCGTCGCTTTTCCTTCTCCGCTCGGTGGAGATGCATCAGATGCTCTTCCCACAGCTATCCGCCATCCGCTCCTCTTTCTGACCATGACGCTCTCCGCCGTTTCCCGCTCACCCATTACGACAACTAATACCGCCTCTGCCGCCAACTTTGTCTACCAGGATTCCTGTTTCCCGGTTTTGTCGTTCTCACCGTAAAGACATGCGATCATATCAAACACGTTTGATATCGTGGCAAAGTAGGCTAAAGACTGATCAGAAAAGCACCTTTTACCGAGCCGCGCCGCAACTCCGCTAAAACTCCTAAAACTTCCTTCTGACTTTCAGTTTCAGGTTCGCGACTGTGGAAATCTTTCAACGTCAGCCCAGCATTACCTGCAAATACAGGGTCTTGTTCTTTCCCTCCAAAGTTGTGGTGATAGCCGGGGACTTCATCTGCCTGGGGTAGAAGGACGCAGGGAGGATTTCAGCAGCGCCGCCGCGAGGAAAGGAGCCTTTCCAAAGGAACGCGAATACTCACAAAGAGGCGTTCTCCGTCAGGTATTCTAGAACCTCCTGTAACTTGGCCGACGGCGGGAACTGGAGGTCCTGAGGCACCTGGCTGCAGGCCGAGCAGTTGTCCTGCCGAGCGAGACGCGAGAAGACGTTAGTCTACAGGCCGGGGAAATGAAGAGGCGCTGAACGTTCGACGCGGGGGACGGACCTTTCGCTCGGCTTCGAAGCTGTAGGTGTACAGGCCGTCCACGTCGTTGAAGACCAGGTAGTTATTTAAAGGAATATAAGCGCTGCGGAACGCAAGGCGAGGCGGTTAAAGGCGGGCGGACGGCGGCGGGCAGGACGGAAAGGGATTCTGCTACCAACCTCGTTGCTATTTTAAAAACTTCAGTCGCACAGGCAGCTGCAAGAAACAAGAACAGCATCTCGTTATCCGTCGCCTTCCCCGTTTGTGCGATCAAACACATTCACGTTTACAGTTTTAGAGTCGTTCTCCGGCGAAGCGTCTTCGACCTCCAACCCGGCGAGCAAAAGTCAGCGGATTCATTTTCAAAATTCCCCTTTCATGCGATTATCCGCGTTGATCAAAAATGCACGGGCCAAAAAAATTAATTCAACGAATTAAATTGGTTAAATGTAACGGAGGTGTTACGTAATCATGGTACCACCGACTGACCTTTACATTACACTGTACACCAAAAAAAAAATAACCACCAAAATTATAACATAGGTAGAACAAATAACTGTACAGAACTGTGCAAATTGTACCATTGGTAGGAGACTGTGCCGTCAGCCGCGCTCTGCACTTATAGAATAAATAGATCATGAGCGGCGCTACACTCGATGAGGGGTTTGCTGGGTTGCTGGGAAAGAATGAAAAACGGGGACAAAGGTTGCTCTTGTCCTCCTGAGGGGAGCCACTCCGGGGCCGGGCGGAAGACGTGGGACTGATCCTGGCTGCTTTTAAGATTTGACTGTCCTGGAAGCGGGAGAGAGGTCTGACGGGTTGGCCAATTATTTTTTGGGACAGACCACGGCGGTGCGCTCCGGGCCATTCCTGGTGACGGAGTGGAACCATCAGGTGAAGGTCAAGGTCATTACGCTCTCAATGAAGGCGGAATAGAACGTGGTTAGAACTGTGATCGTGCGCTTTACTGCTAGTGTGCGCCCTGTTGTTGTTATCATTTTGTTAATTTCACGTCACCGTGGGACTGTGAGAAGCGTCTTCTCCGTTCCTCTGTATGTCCAGCACACGAAGAGACATTGACGATGAAGCTGACGCAGCGGTTAGCGCCGGGATAGCCCCTGAGCGCGGGATAAACCGGAAACAGGCGACGAATGAACGAATGAAACTGAACGGAAAATTCCATGTAAGGTTAAGCGGCTCCTCCCAAATGTGAGCCGCATTCTTTGCCTCCACGCAGAACCCAAAACAGCCCCCGAAAAATGTAGGTTTCCTACCGGCAATGACGGCGTTGGTCGACGCCACAGCGGGGATGATCCTCTTCACGACCCCTT
The DNA here is from genome assembly GCA_901007705.1 of Fistularia tabacaria. NCBI lineage: Eukaryota > Metazoa > Chordata > Actinopteri > Syngnathiformes > Fistulariidae > Fistularia > Fistularia tabacaria. The sequence goes on along the minus strand of CAAKHD010000838.1, from coordinate 43,464 downwards.
CAGGGCAAAGAGAGTTCATATCAACACGAGAGCTGTCCGTCAGCGGGCGCGCGCGAGCGAGCGAGGACGTGGCAAAGTTAACAGCGGGGTTTAAGAATTCCCGGTCCACCTTGAGTGAGTCGATAGGTCACGCCCGTGATGTTGAAGTCGGCGGCGCGTTCCAGCGCTCTGTCGAACACCCACTGGATGTGCTCGGGGTTGTCTCCGTCCAGGCTGGTTTCTACACGGACGCGACAGTGACGGGGCTGCGTTCAGACGCAAAAAAGGATTTGGTTCTTCATTCTTTCTTTTTTTTTTTTATTCAATATCAGCTCACCTCCGAATGGCTTTTCTTTGGGCCACTGTAAGATCCGGGCGTATTCCACGCAGTGTTCCGGGAGCCTCGGCATGGACGCGATGGTACACATGGGGAAGTTTATCTGTTTCGCAGGAAAAATGCCATTCAGTTTGAATGTTAGTCCGCAAAGAAAATCTTTCTTGGCACAAAAGGTAAGTTTTTTTCATTCCAGCTTCCGGATCTTATTTTGAAAAACGACTGTTTCCGCCATCGCCTTTCTGAACTCTGTCCCGCCATTTCACACGTCAGCTACCGCAAGCTAGCGTTTGATAAAGAAAATGAAACAAAAGTCGCCGGAGAGCTTTTTTTCGGGAGGAAAACGAGCAAAGGATGAGACGGCAGAAGCGTCGCAGACTGTCGGCAAAAAGAAAGCTGCGTTTTAAAGAAAATATCAAGATTCCTACCTAAGTTAAGGGTTCATCGCGGGGAACGGCGAGCTTTATCCCTGTTGTTGTCATTTCTCTATCTATTTTTATTCTTGTTATTGTCATTCTGCTATCTAATTTCTTTTTTTTTTATCCTTGTTTTTGTCATTGTGTTGTCGACTTTTATCCCTGTTGTTGTCACTCGGTCACTTATTTTTATCCTTCTTGTTGTCATTCCTCATTCTGCTTACCTTCTCTTTTATTTTAGTTCAGTTTATTTATTCATTTTTTCATTATTAGCTGTTTTTTTTCGACCTTGTCGTTGCCATTCTGTTATCTATTCTTAGCCTTGCTGTTGTCTTCGGCCTTTAAATTATCTCTGCTATTTATATTGATATCCATATTTATTGATAATGTTATTGCTGTGCTGCAGTGACAATCAAATTTCCCCTATGGGGATCAATAAAGTACTATATTATCTTATCTACTGATCTGCACATCGAAATATAGGGCATTTCAACTGATTCCAGTCTAAACGCAGCAAAATATATTCATTTCATGGAAATTCTCCACAACACTATCCACTAATCATACTTCCTCTTTAAAAGTCAGGTACTGTCATTTCCGGACTACTAGCCGCTACTTTTTTCACACCCTCTGAGTTCTGACGATGCAGCTGATTTTTGGATTTTTTTTATCAATCTTATCTTATCTTATGTTTTCTTATCTTAATCAAGCTATGAAACCCTAAAAAATTCTTTGCAAAATGATTTTAATTGTCTAATACAAAGTGTAATCGTTGTATTCCGATTAAATACTATGAACTGACAAAAGGTTTGATTATTTGAACCCCCGCGGAAACATTTTCATGCATAAAACTGGTCCCTGGTACAAAAAAGGTTGGGACCGTTGTGTTGCCAGACCATTTCAGAATTACATGTATGCTCCTCTACGGAGCCCAATAAATCATCTGCCAAAAGTCTTTGGAGTTTTTTGAGTTGAGATCTCTGCCGCCTGATGGTTCTAGTTCCGCTCCGACTCGCGATGATCACGTCTGCGGCTAAAACGCTCACCTTGGAAATCGTCGACTTTTTACCTAAGCTGTGCAAATGAGGAATTTTAAAGCGGGCTTTGCAACTGAAAAGAAAAAAAAATGCAGAAAAACAAAATGCAAAACTTTGTTTCATCTTGAAGCCGTGTCGGTGAGGACGCGGAAACTTTGAATCCATTTAAGCTGGAGGGGAAACAACACAGCTGAAAGACGCTGCATCCTTTCTTTGGACCGCTGCTCTGAACATTTAGGGTAAATATATTTACGGAGTGCTTTCCATCAGAGCGCCGTACAAGCCAGGAGGGTTAGGAGAAGGACGCTGGGGAATGAGGACCAGGGACTCCGTGGGGTTGGACGCTTCCAATCAAGCGCCCGCATGTTTCTGGACTGTGGGAGGAACCCGGAGGAAACCCCACGCAGATGAAGGGAGAACATGGAGGCTCCACAAGGAAACTCTTTACCAGGTCAGATAGATAAGATAAGATAATACTTTATTGATCCCCATGGGGGAAGTTCCAGATCATGTGGTGCAATGCCGTTGGCTTTTTTTTCTTTTTTTATAGGTGAGGAGATACACCTTAAGTTCTGGTGTGTTCATGTCGTCCTGCTCCGGTCGGAAAACGAGCTGCCGAATTCTGAACGGTCTGCAGGCCTCGGAAATCCGGATAAAAGGGCGTTAGAATAATCCTGTTGCGATGTCACGAATGCGCGGATTAAGATCTCTGCGTCCTCTAATGACGAGAAAGGTCTGATCTTAGCGATGCTTCTAAGACGGAGGAGGGCGGCTCTGGTGACCTCTTTCACGTGGAGGTGGAGACAAAGGCTCCTATTAGCATCTGAATGTTAGCATTATTCAAATTGTCACATCGTATCTACAAACGTCTGAGCTGAACATTCTAGATTATATTTATCTAGTAACTGTTTTGAATCGACATACGTGCAGTTCCAGGTTTATGCCTGATTTTATCGGCGATACTTTTTGTTGATTTTTGAAAGGAAGTGAAGTGCATCCCGCTGAACACGCCGCCTTTTCTGTTGATGATTCTCCTCTGCAAGCCTGTTTCCATCTGAGTTTACCCTTGGACGCAGCCCAAAGAACATGCTCGTAAAAGTCTGCTCGCGAATGTGAGCACAAAAATAAGCGTTACGTTCGCCGTTGAGAAACAAGCTAACGTCCTCCTATCGCTAACGGTGGCGCCGCGGCGTCCGTGTGACTGATTCACAAAAAACAGAAATTCAATGGAGTACGGAGATGTGGATGAGTTATTTGTCTTTGCCTGAATTCCAAATATATTAATAAAATTATCATTTCCCAAGATGGCGCCGCACTGATGGCGCAGCTAGCTGTAGCAGCTTCAAGCGCTCTTTTGAGTTTTTGTGTTTTTCTTTCGTATTTTTTTCTTGGCTAGTCTCAATGGGAGATGCGCACCTAAGTGTTCCATTCTCACGCCTGCCATATTTTTATTGATAATTAATATAATTGTCATGTTATTAATTCAATATATTATATTGATACATCCGACCGGACACCTTGATTATTATAATTAGTGTTGTTGTTATTATCATTTTCATTTTGACTACCCTTATCTCTTCCTGTATAGCTGTTATTTTTTGTAGCCATCCCCTGCCTTGTGCAGGGATGGTTCTTTTATTCCTTTTTATACTTTTTTATATTTTTATATATACATATCTTTGTCTTTGTTTATTTGTATCTATATCCTTCACTTGCATATTCTTTCTAAGATTGCTATTTGCACAATTTTCGACCCTGAAGTTGAATCCCCCCCCTTCGTCGGATCAATAAATCCGATCGTATCTTCTACGTAACTTTAGATTTGTGTCGTAAAGCAGAGCGTGGCGGTACCTGCGGCGGGTAGAGCTCCAGCGTGCAGTCGATGCAGGCCGTCATGCCCGGCAGAATGACGCGGGCGTTTCCTTTGAATCCCTCCGTGCCGCCGTCGATGAGGGGGATGATGGAGCTCGGGTCCAGGACGCCGTCCTCGTAGCACAGGAGGGATATCTGCGGACGTGATGCGTGATGTTTTCGGTCTTCCTCGACGGCAAACACACACACAGAAATGTAGTTTGCTTCTCACCAGCATCCCGTTCATCCAGCGCCTGGCGATGATGGAGTCCAGGCCGCACACGATGATGTGGAATTCTGCGGAGACAGGGAGGTGTTTGCACGAAATCGGAAGGGACGCACGGAATCCGGCGACGAGCCGAGGACTTACGGCGGTAGAAGGACTCGTCAAAGTCTTGGATCTTCTGGAAGTGACTGCGTGCGAAGCCCATAAGGAATCAAACACTCTGTGAGGCTGAGCTCGTTTTGTTTGTCCTGCTCGGAAGGATACGGGACAACTTTACACCCGGGGACGCGGCTATTGATGAAGTCGGCGGCCACCTCCGCCTTCGGTCGTCCCACGTCTTTGGGCCTGAATGGGCGCACACGGCGGTCCAATGTGGATTGAATGAGCAAATAAAGGCCACATGCGCTTCGACACTCACTGATTTTCATACATGCGCCTCATGAATATTCAGAAAATCGATGATACATTCTCTACAGTTGGATAAGCCTTATCTGCCTCCCTCCGGGATGCAGTCCACCCCAACATTTCATAGACATATCTGTTCATTCCACATAAAAACAGCAATGAGTCGAATGCCCGTCACTCCTTTCAATGGAGAGCGTTTTTTGCAATAACCGTGATATTCCAGAGCATCCCATCCCCCTTGTTATACTCCATAATGTGCGTCAAATGAACGGCCGAACGCCTTCCAGAGAGCAGTTATCACCTCCGAGAAGGAAATAAAGCATTTTTTTTAAATAATGACATCATCCAAAACATACCGATGTAAAAACATGACCTTTATTATATTTTCCTACTGAAGCCTGACTTAAAATATAAGAAAATAATGAACCCATCTGCTCATACACACCTCACCGCTTTGTCTTTTCCACGGCCGTTTCCATTACTAAGAGCTACAGGATATGAGAACGTGAAACTGACCTGAAAAGAAACTGCCTGTTGAGGTTTGACAGGTCGATGGTGTCCATGTCCACCACGTGAATGAGCCGGAACCCAGATAACGCCTGAGAGGCCGAACGGCGCGGGCGCGGCGGCACAGGAGAAACGCGTCGGTGAGCTGATACTGCTGAGGTGCATCGATGTGTGTGGAAAGGACTTCCTACCAGGTCTTTGAGGAGTTCGCAGCCGAGCCCTCCGGCGCCGATGACCAGAATCTTACACGTCTCCAGCAGGAATTGTAGAGACTGAAATGTAACGGGGCATTAGATGTTGACCACGTTCCGGACTCCTCCCGCCCCGCCGTGCCGCCTCACCTCGGCGCTGGGCTCGAAGTCGGGATGGGTGAACGGGCCGGGCCTCTCCAGAAACTTCCTCACGTGGTTCCACCGGCCGTCCCAGTCGCAAGCGCCGCCCCTCTGCCCTCCGTCTACTGCCATTCTGCACATAAAAACATACTCTGAGCTTGTACCACGACGAGGGACGTGACAATTCGGAGTGAACGATGGGACAACGCCAGGCTGGAAAGTAAAAAGATTTGCTTTTGAGTCTTGCGTTGCGCTCGTTTGGCCGAACAGGGAAGAGATCGCAGAGGGAAAAGCGAAACCGTTTCCGATCTGAATGAAAGTCCTACGATTTGACAGGGTTTCTAAAGTTTTTCTTCACCTTTTCTGACTCTGTAGTTTGAAATTCTTGCCTCAAATTGCACCTTTAGGGAAGAATCTTCAGAATGAACCGAAAAACAAGAACGGTCTCATGAGTAATGTTATTAATGGTAATTTCTCAGACTTTCCCTGAGCAATGAATCTATCTGTTCACAGAAATCCGTGGAGGTATCAGCATCTTTAAGCACTGAGATTTGTGATCAACAATCGCGCTGTTGGAAGTCGGCGCTAAAACAAAACAGGGAGTTGGATTTCGCATGGATCATTTGACAGGCAATTTTTCAGACCTAAGTGGGTTCACGTTCTTTTCTGGAGCGTTTCCTGATTCTTATTGTAACCTCGCTTTGCACATGATGACAAATACGATTGCTCGATCTGCCACGGTCACAAGATTTCCCATGTCAAATATAAAAAAATGATCCCATTTGTGCGGAGCATCTTCATAATTCAAGGCCTCCAGAGCTTCTCAAATGCCAGTATCGTCCCGAGGCGTTGCGAATGTAAAGGCCATCGGAGTTCAGCCGATCGTCATGCGCTGGAAACCAGCTTGAGAAGACGTGTCATGACTGATTATCCCGCTTGGAGCATCTATGAACGGATGTCTATTTTTCACTTCTGCCATCGCCTCACTTTGACTCACCTACCTCGACTGCACTGTTCACTTTTCTGCCGTGTCGATCGAAATTTCCCCCAAAGTGGGACGAATAAAGGCATATCCTATTCTATTGGTTTCTTTTGTTCTCTGCAGACGGCGCGGCGACCAGCCTGGCTCTTTGGAGATGATCCTATCCTGGACCCCTGCTGAGTCAAGGCTGAGTTGCGGCGAGGATCTCAGGTTACGATGCACAATGCAGTCCTAGGATGTGCATTATTGTGAAACACTGCACTTTAAAAATCAAATATCCCGTCTGTGCAAGTCCTTGAGTTCTTAGATAAGTCACTTTGGTGTGAGAAACGTTGTCAACACCTTTATTATTACTCTATTCGGGGGGTGGATGGGGTTGTTTTGATTTTCTAGACGTGCACCGTGTCTCATCTGCCATGAGGGACAGAATAATTAGATACTCGAGACAGAAATAACTATGTAAATAAAGTGATATACTGCACAGCCTGAGTCTGTGCCGTGAACTGAGAGCGGACGAGGGTCTTGCATGGCCGGACTTTGCATTCAGATAGGTTCTTCTTCTTCTTTTCCTTTGGGCTTTTCCCTTCAGGGGTCGCCACAGTGAATCCACCTTCTCCATCTAAGCCTATTCTCTGAATCCTCCTCTCTCATACCAACTACCTTCATCTCCTCTCTCACGACCTCCATACATCTTCTCTCTCTGGTCTTCATCTAGACCTCCAATTCCAATATCTTCACTCTCCCTCCTCTGTCCATGACCCAACCATCTCTGACCTTCTCTCCAAAACATCTACAATGTCATTCCTGATCCTCTCCATCCTGGTCACTCCCAAAGAGAACCTCCACTTCTTCATCTCTGCCACCTCCAGCTCTGCCTCCTGTCTTTTCTCCAAACCACCCATCATCTCTGCTCTCACCACTGTCTCCTCCACCTTTCCTTTCATTCTGGCTGATGTTATTCTATCTCATAGAACCCCTGACACTTTTCTCCACCCATTGCAGCCTGCTTGAACCCGTTTCCTAACCTCTTTTCCACACTATCCGTTGCTCTGGACTGTTGACCCTAAATACTTGAGATGCTATTCTGCAGCGGTTATTTACTTATCGATTAGCTCAGCTCTATTCTTCCATTCCTGACCCGTGTTGCCAGATCGGGCTTGTTTAGGAGAAACGCATCGGGTAGGAGGAGATGGAAAATCGGGCTTGTTTTGAGTGCTTATCTGGCAACACCGTCCCTCACCCTCCATCGCATCTTCAAGCTACAGCCGCAGCGGGCTGCCCAATGGCTTTATGAGCGTTTCCTGCTAAAAACCTAAAACGAGGCTGGGCGTGAAGACGCCGGTGAATCCGTTGAATCGGGTTCCGCTTCGCTGCTAAATCCACAAGATCATAACAAACATGTTGCTACCTCAATATTAGCATCGCCGGGCAGATGCCCGGATGTACTTAAGTCATTGACCGGTGCTGGTCATCCGTGATTCATTTAGCAAGGAGGACAGAGGGTACTTCTTTAGATGTTATTTACGAAGGGCGGACGTCCTATTTAAATATATGAGCTGTGTGAGTGGTTTATTAAGCCTGGGTTTTGTTACAAATATCACATTTTTCGTCTTCTGGCCCAGCAGTCGCGGCTCACTGTGCGACGCCAACCTGCTGCCGGTCAGAGACCTTCAATTAGCATTCGTCACTAACTTCTCAGTCAGGTCCTCTATTCGCCTTCTTTTCTTCTCCCTGGAAGAAGAGAGTACAAATGGGTATCCGGCGTGAACATTTAGCGTCTGCCCCGGCCGCGTCCGGTCGCGTTAAAATGGCATTTTGGGGTCCATTGACACTTACGGCTCCTCGGCATCCGCCATACTTTCACGGTCCCATGTCCTCGATTCTCGCCGAGGTGTTTGCGGAAGTCAAAGCTGCGCTTGCGCTGCGCAGGGCGCAGACATGCGCAGACGCGGCGCATTTTCACAGGATTATTCAAAGCAAATGCGACGGTTTTCTCGCCTTTTTCAGTTTATGATTATTGTTTTTTTATTCTTTAAATCGAGGCAGGAAAATCCAGCGTTTAAAATGGAAGACGGCGATGCACGACGATGAAATCCGCTTCACGTCAGCGAGTGGAAAGCAAGAGATCTGGGCTCCGTTTGCAGCGCAAGACCGTCGCGTTTCGTTATTTTGGCATAATGTCGCATCAATAAACGATGTGTATTTAAAAGCAAGTCCGTATTTTGTAAGACATAAAGGAATATATCACTCTACTGAAGTGTCGCTTTGCACAATTCGTTTGCTTTCTATCTTCGAAAATGAAAGAGTAATTGTAAAATATATATATATTTATATATAGAGAGAGAGAGAGAGAGAGAGAGAGAGAGAGATAGATAGATAGATAGATAGATAGATAGATAGATAGATATCACACAAATGATTTGATCTTATTTTTTGGGAGCATTGCTTTGCACGTTTAAATTTAAATGGCATTTTTTGTTCTTTCTTTTTCCAACTGTATTAAACTTGTGAGAGATGAACAAACAAGCATAAATCGACAACATGTACAATACACGAGGGAACATAAAATCGTATAACAAGAGTAACAACAAGGGTAGAAGAGAGAGAAAAGAAATCTACAATTCAAGAGGCCAATAGAAAATAAATTAATGAATTAAATTTTAAAAACTGCAAGGGCAGCACAATGTGCATGTAGTCTATGAACGGGGGGGATTATGTATTGTTTTTTGAGCTTTTAGGTCTTTTCATAATTTTAAGCTTTTTTTTTAGTGCAATTCAAAACTATATGATTATATGACATTTTTGCAAATGACATGTTTATATCCCTCCACTGTTCCCACCATATATTTTTCTCATGTGAAAAAGTACATCGTTTTTGGGTTAAAACTCAAAAACGGATTAAAGAAAAGTTTCCGTCTTCACCAATCTCTCTCTCAAGATATGACATAACATGCTTTACTTTTAGCAAACGAAAGAGATGAACTCTGTGTGGTTTGGCAGAGTTCTTCATCCACAAAAATAGGATGCAAAAATGTCCCCCCTTTCAAAACCACTTTGAATTATATAACATATCTTTAAGGCTTATGAGAAAACCCAAAAGCCAGAAAATAGACTGTTCCATGAATGAATTTCCCCTGCTTTAGCTTTTATTTTTATTTTGTTTCCACACGGCTTTACTCTTGGTTCTCCTGCAGTGATTTGTCTGGAGATTCTTTGTTTCCTCATGTCAGTTAATTGTCATAGATTTTCGACAGAATTTAGCCACGCTTGTTTGTAAGTTTGCTCATGTTTTGTTACACTTTGAATTCAATAAAGGTTTAAAAACAAAAACATAAGAAAAAAAAAATCCCTCCACTGCTCCGGTTCCAAAGTCACGTGATCACCCCACGCCAATCCCGGCTCGGCTATCGCGAGATTTCGCGCGCGAGAGCGGTGCGGATTGTTTTGCTGTGACGTCGATCAGCTGTTGGTGTCAACAAAAGACGCAGCGAGACGGGGAGTGTGTGTCTGTGTGTCTATGTGTGTGTCGATGTGTCGTGTCGGTGCACGGTGAAGACATGGCCGCGAAGATGGAACTTGCGCCTCTCAGACCGTGGGACGACTTCTTCCCCGGGGCGGACCGCTTCGGAAAACCCGAATTCCGCGACGTGACAAAGTGGAACAACAGAGTCATTAGCAACCTGCTGTACTACCAGACCAACTACTTCGCCGTGGCCGTGGTCGTCGTTCTCATAGTCGGGTAAGGGCTCGCTAACCTAGCCTAGCCTAGCCTAGCCTAGCCTAGCCTAGCATCCTCGGTTCCTCGTCTGCATTTTGTTTTTAAATCCACACCCCGTCGAGAGCGGAAGAAAGGCTATTCCTGTGACGGCCAACATTTTCGTCTCCTCTCCCCATGACTCATTTGTGTATTTATGTCCACGGTAGCTTGTTTGACATTCACCAACTGCTGGTCGCCGCCCAGGGATGAGACATTGCAGCGAGCTAAATGTGTGTCAATGCATTGCAAAAAAAAACCAAACATCAATTACCTTTCCGATATCATGCATTTAACTCCAGTTTCAATGCATGGAATTGCTCTGACCACAATCCCCCCTGCTGCCAGCTAATTCCTTACATCTCAATAGTTGAATGAAGTTCAAGAATGCACTATATTTGGCTTGAATGATGACATATAAATGCTGCTAGCTTCCAGTGCATCGATTCCCCACGTACAGAGTATGACTGAACAGGTGATGGCGCTGAAATTGAAGATCCCAGCTTCTAGCATCTGCACCATCATGCTTGTAGCTCAATGAAGCTGACAGGATGTTAGCTTTTTTCTGGTCGTTACCACCAGCAGGTTGTGCTATTTGGCCCCCGCGCGGCCCCATGCGCAACATTTAATTCTTTTTATCTCGCATTCTCCTAGATTCCTGAATCCTTTCGGCATGTTTCTGGGCGGAACCGTGGTCACCCTGGTGTTCATGGGCTCGGTGTGGGCGGGAGAGAACAAGACCGCCATCAAGAACTTCAAGAAGAAGAACCCCAGCGTGTTCGTCATCGCCGTCATGGCCACCAGTTACTTTGTGCTGTCCTTGTGCGGCGGGGTCATGGTCTTCATCTTTGGAATCACCTTCCCTTTGCTCTGTGAGTTTTCACACACGGCTCCATCCCAACACTTTGGATATTTTCTCAGAGGTGTGATAGTATGAGGAGCGCCTTAAAGCCTGGCTTTGGCTTTCAATGAGGCATGGAAAAGAAGAATATCTTGATGTAGAGAACAAATTCATCCGATCAATATAAATCATGATGTTTCCTTATCTATGGGAAAATAGTATAGCAATTCCACAACATAAAGAGTAGTATGAGGTTCACAGCAATTCTGATCTAGTATTTTCAGTATTTAGATTTCCAAATCGTAGAAAATACTCTATGCAAAGATCATTATTATTCTTTGTCACTAAAACTGGTTCTCACCAATTTCAATTGATGGAAAATCCAGACTTCCAAAATGACAGTTGGATAGTTTTCTGCATTGACGACTAAATACCAAAAAACAAGTACTGACTAAAATAATCCATTGTTTTCTGCTGTAAATCCTCAACAATACCCAGGAATGTGACTTCATTCCTTACTTTTTTCAACTTTTAACAGAAAACATCTGATCTGATAACGCAGCAGTGAAAACCCATTCAGTTCTGTGTTTTTCTTCGGGTCCCATTTGGCCCCGATGTCATTTAAAGTTACGGGTCTCGTAAAGTTTCGATTGAAACACGCACAGGCTGCCTCCTACGCCTCCGTCAAAATAGACCTTTCAGCAGAGCTGCTAAACCAGTCAGAATGCTGTGTATGGTTGTATGAATAAACACACGCACACACACACACACACACATACACTTCAAAAAGCTTCTCCAAGCTTCATCTTTAATGAATGTTGTCTCTACGTGCACGCCCTCTCCTGCTGATGAACGATGAGAAAACTGTGACCGGGGACAGTGACTCACGCAACCCTGCACGGTTGAGGTTTCTCTCCGGGTGAACAAAGTTTTCCAAACACACAAGCTCTGAATCACGGCGCGGTTTGTGCCGGGAGAAATAGTTCAGACACACTTTTACTCATAAGAGATGAATGAATAGCATTTTAACCTGCGGTTTACAGTGTGACTTAGCTTGATAAAACTATTAATTCAAATTATTATTACTAATGTCACCCATGTGATTAATGGTTTGGGTCCAAGGTGGAGCCCAGGAATGCAGGCGGCTCCCGGGTCTCGGCTAAAGTTTGCCGATGCCGCTGTCCAGTTTTTTTTGCAACATAATGCCTGAAGACCAGGAAATAGAAACAAGGCTATGGATCTAGATATATATATATTTTTTTTTACTAATTTCTAGCTAATCCTGTCTTTGTGATTGGATTCGTAGTCCTCCATGTTTGTTATTGTCTCTCTAGCCAGCTATCTTCAGCAAGACCTTTAACCGCCTTTTGGAGAATGAGGTGCCGAATCGATTAATGTGTCGTTGGCGTGGCTGCTGCCGCCGCCGCTAACTGAAGCCTCGGAGCAGATGCTGCAGCTTTAGCTCCGCGGCCGACGGACGAAGCCCGCCGATCGCTGCCCCGTGTTTACAGGTTGCCATGGCCTTGTTGATTCGAGCAGAACTCCATTTACCAGCTGATGTCATGCGGTCGGAATCCGCGTGACATTATTAATTAATAAAAAAGATGGTGGCCACCCCGCAGCTGCTAGGAACCCCCCCCCCCCCCAGTATCACATTTTGTTTGTCATTGACTTTGAGCGCCCACTAACACGACTTCCTTGTCCCCCCCCTCTCCCCCGGCAGTGATCCTGATCCACGCCTCTCTGAGGCTGCGCAACATGAAGAACAGACTGGAGAACAAGATCGAAGGCGTCGGGCTGAAGAAGACGCCCATGGGCATTATCATGGATCTCCTGGACCAGCAGGAGGAGAAAATAAACAAAATTCAGGATTTCATCGAGAGCAAAATGAAGGAGTAGATGCCTCGCCGAGGGAACGTCCAACGGTGTCGCCCCATGTGACAAATGTTTTCTCCCCTTTTTTGTGTTTTTTTTTTTTTTTCATTTTTTTTTTTTTTATTATTTTGAACATTTGTGTTGATTTCCCCCCCCCTCCCCACTTAAGTGTCCAAAAAGATGGTTTATAGCTAGATTTGCACAATTATCCACGAGGGCTGGACGTGGATCGGGGCCAGACGGTTACCAAAGGTTCAAGCTTACCTGCTCCGCAAATGCTCTCCAAAAACGCAGTGTTTCGAATCCATTGCTCGCGTTCGTATTCAAAAAGGAATCAGTGCCGTTGTGTTTTCTACCTCATAACAAGAGTACTTTTTATTTTCTCTGTCACAGAGTAAAAAGCCAAATTACTAAAACACAGATCCGACAACCAGTGACCGGCTTTTTTTTTTTTTTTTTTTTTCCCCTTCCCAAAACAGCAATAACTCCAATCTCTCGGCACCCGGAGCCGTGTGAATTCTAGACTAGACGTGGCCTCCCTCACCC
>CAAKHD010000838.1:10684-30359 GCA_901007705.1 Fistularia tabacaria | reverse complement strand
TCTCTGTCACAGAATAAAAAAACAAATTTCTAAATTTCTTTTCCCACAACCAGTTTCTTTTTTTTTTTTTTTTTTTTTTTTTCCCCTTCCCAAAACAGCAATAACTCCAATCTCTCGGCACCCGGAGCCGTGTGAATTCTAGACTAGACGTGGCCTCGCTCATCCCGGGGCTCCGACGCAGCTTCTCCAACGTGACGCTCCGGCCCCGCGTGTTTCTCCTCCGAACGCCGCTATGCAATGTTTAAAAAGAAAAACAAAATGAATGGCACGTGCTGCTTTACATGTTTTCATGTTTGTTGTTTTATTTTTTTCCCGGATATGTATTTTATTTTTCAAAAATATAGCATGTGAACAGGAAACATTTAAAAAAAAAAAAATAGCAGTAAATAACAAAGTATATACATGTAGAAATGAGCAAAAGTGACTGATTGGATCGGAGTGTCATATTAAATTGATTATAATATTTCCTTTTTTTTTGTATATGTATTATGGATTTAATGCACCTTAAACTCACGTCTCTGCTTCGGTAAGTTCCTATTTCGACCGTGTTCTTCACTCTTGCACACTGAACTGCTTTACGATATATAAAGTCGTGTTTAATTGTGACTTCATTTTTTTTCCATTTTTTTTTTTTTTTTCCATACACAGAAGTAAGCATTGAGGAAAAAAAAATAAAAAAAAAAGGTTGTGCTTTATGATCGAAATAATAAAGTCGGCCAAATTACCGTTGCCTTTTCTTTCTTTTGGTAGCTTCGGCTCCGATGGCAGATTTAATTGTTAACATTCACCTCGGGGGTCGATTTATCTATTTATTTTTTTCATCATGTGACGGTAAAGGTGACTGAAATAAAGCCATAACAGTGCTGATAAGTTGCAACGTCTGCTGGATTCAGTTCATGTATATTTCTGTCTGCAAGCTATCATTTCCTCTGGATAATAGCACATCTCGGGTTTCCCAGACGTCTCAGCGACCGAGCCTTCAAGATAAAGGTGCCAGAGATTTACAACCCCTTCCTTGCCGGCGGAGGAACAGAAGCCGCGTGATTGTTGGTTTGGTGCACGGAGGATATCTGTCCACGTCGGGACGGGATTTTTTATTTTTTGCCTTCCTCTGCGAGGGAAAGCATCAGAGATACAAAAACAACAGCAAAGAAAAATTAAAAAAATTATCGCAAAAATGCACTTTTTTTTTTTCCCCAACACTTGACCGTCTCCGAGCGATCGATCGCTCGTCGTCCTGCCTCTCGCAGCGATCTTCTACACGGTTGTGAAACATTCGGAGGACATCGAACCGTTGATCTGTGGACAAACGTGGTGCGTGCCCTGGAAGCCGTAGGATTTAAGTGAAAAACATCCCGCGGTGCGGCGACGGGAGATGTACTGTCAAAGCGTCCGGGTTCGCGGCCCTCCGGACGCGCCCTGTCCACGGTGAAATTCAGGCGTACCTCGGTGCGAGTTTCACGTCAGACGGTGATTAATAGCGTGGCGTCGAATTTGAAGGAAACGGCGGGCGTCCCGGCCTCAGATGAGACTCGTTTCGCTTGATTCCAGGGCTTTAGGGAGCGGCACCTGCAAGCAGCGGCAGAGGAGAAGTTGAGCGCGTGTTCAACCACCGCGGCGTTACGCAAGCAGACTCAGCACGAGCTTACTCACAGACTTGAGATAGGCCACGTTGCTCTTCTTGATCTCGTTCAGGAGCTCGTCGCGGGGCGTCAGGTCCACCTTGGGAGGCACCCGTCGGCGAGGGATCGGCTTCAAAGTCTTAATCACGTCGGTCAGATTGGCTCGCTCGTCCGCCGTCTCCACGCTGGCCTCCGCCTTCGCCCTGGCGGTCTTCCTCAACTGGAAGCTGGCCTTCTGCGGCCGCCTGTCGTCCATCATCTCCAGGAAAGGGTCGCGCTTCTTGGGGATCCTCTTCAGCTGGACGCTCTTCAGCGGGTTCTCCTGGACCTCGGCGCTCTGCGTCTTGGGAATTGGTTTGCGTTTGAGCTGCCTCGGCGCCTGGGGTTGTTCTCGCTGGCGGAGGTTCTCGGGGGCGGCGGAGTTGGGTTCCGACGACGGCGGTGGCGACGGCGGCGGGACGATCCCGTGCTTCTGCAGGAGTTCGAGGGAAGGTACGTACCCCAGCATCTCCAGCAAGCCCGGAGGCAGGTTTAGACTGCTCTCGTACATCTGCATCACCTCCCGCTGCTCCTTCAGCTGCTGCTTCATCTGCTCCTCCTTCCTCAGCTGCCTCTGACGGTCCAGGTTCCTGGTCAGGATATTGGTGACCACCATCCTGGGCCCCGGCAGCTCAAAGTGGTACCCCATCTTCAGGAGGGTGTTGTTGGCCTTGAGCAGGCGCGAGATCTCCATCTCGGCGTGGTGACCCAGCATGTGTCTCTGGTTGTGGAAGCGCAGCTCGGTGAGGGTCTCGTTGAACTGCAGGCAGCGGATGATGGCCACGATCCCCTTCCCGGTCACGAAGTTGGACTCGATGTTCAGCGTGACGATGCTGCGATTCTCCCGCAGCATGTTGGCCACGTTGAACGCGATGTTCTCGTCCACGCCGGTGTTGGCGATGCTGAAGGTTTTCACGTGTTTGTTCTTCTTCAAGGCGTTGACGTAGTCCAGGAGCATCTCCTTGGGAATGTTCTCGATGTTGTTGAGGTTCACCTCGGTGACGGACGGGCTGTTGTTGCGGATCTTGTCCAGCGTCGACTCCAAGTTCGTCTCGTTTCCCGACGGCCTGGACGTCATCTTGATGTGATTGAACGCCAGCTTTGGGATTTGCAGCTTGTTGATTTTCTTCTCCTCCTTCCGCGGAGCTCCGCCGTCGGCCTCGAGCGTGTTGGGCTCCTCCAGAGGCTCCCTGGGAAGCGGGCAGTCCGCGGGTTTGATCTCCTCCCTGCCCTCAGACGGCGATGCGCCGCCTTCCGGGTCTCCGCCGCCTTCTGCGCTCGAATCGTCCGGGCGTTGCCCTCCGTCGCCGCCCGCCTCCTCCCCTGCTTCCTCCTCCGAGGGATCCACGGGCTCCTCTCCGTCTTCTTTGCTCCCTACAAGCTTCGCCTCTTCCCCTTTGTCCGCATCTTCTTCCGCCTCCTCGACGATTTCTTCGATTACCTCCTCGACGACTTCTTCCCCTCCGCTCCCGACGGCAGCCTCCTCCTCCTCGATGACCTTCTCTATCACCTCGTACACCTCGAACGGTCCATCCCGTCCCCTCTCTTTCTTCTCCGCCTCTTCCGTCAGTGTTTTCTGCCGGAGGCAGAGCGAGAACGGTACGCACAGGTCAAGAAAACGCTTCACGGAAATCTAGATTTTCGGCCGTTCGGACAGTCTTACCTCGCTGGGCAGCAGAGTGGCGGGAACCCGTTCCTCTTCAAGCATACGTTTGGATTCCTTCTCCCAGTAGAGATAGTCAACCAGCGACCTGTGGTCGAAGGTCCCGGTCGGAGGCTTCTCCGTCTGGTCCTTCTGTCGCTGCCCCACCGGCACCGTCTCATCCGGGGCGATCATAGTATCCATTTCGCTCTGGAGCTCCTTGAGCTCCTCGGGCGAGAGCATGGCCAGGAGTTCATCCTCGTCGATGTCTTCCTCGTTGAGGTCCTCGATGTCTCGGTCGCTCGACATGTTTTCAAGCCTCGCTTTCGTCGCTTCGGGTTATATCAAGACGGGAGAGCGGGAGAGCGGTTTCGCCGCGAACTGGCAAGCTTCGACCTCCGGAGGAGCTGGACTGGCTTTGCTCCGGCCTCACGCGGCGTCTAAAATTAAACCCCTCCAACGACGTGGAAGATATTTAAAGGACGACATGCTAATGGTCTTTTTTCGGAGCGCCTGTCCCAGCTGGCCCGGCAATCAGGATCTTTCAGGATGACAGTTGCTTCGGGCGAAGGAGAGCTCGGGAACTGACGGACAGCAGCAGGTGGACCATTTCCACCGGGGGCCTGGAGGAGCGGTGACGGGCCGCATAACACGGAGGTCCGCGGACGCACGCTGTCAGGGAATTGACATTTGTTCTAGCCGAAGTATTTTACTTTGACGGGGGATCCTCGGGTCCACCCCGGCCTGAGTCACTGCGCTAAAACTAAAGTCATACGTATACATCAAGAAACAGAGCCGGGCCCTGCTACCCGAGGAGTTATGCTAGCGCCTCACGTTGTGCCACTTCAAGTCGAAATGTATCTACTTTTTTACATAATGGAAGGGATTACTCACAGTCAAGGTCGGCGTAGGTCAACAACCCCCCCCGTACGCTGTTTGCAGGGATTTGACCTGACATGAATGTACACTATTACAAATCCTATCTGGAGTCACATAATCAAATAAATTATATTCATGAAACAATAAAAATCTGATTACTTTATTGATTATTATTATTATTATTAGTGTTGTTGTTGTTGTTGTTGTTGTTGTTGTTGTTGTTGTTGTTGTTGTTGTTGTTGTTGTTGTTGTTGTTGGTGGTGGTGGTGGTGTCGTTGTGGTGGTGTTGGTGTGGGTGCTTTTGCTGTAATAATAATTATTGTTATTATCATATATCTCTGTCATACTGCTATATATGTATATATTTTAGTTGTATTTTTAAGTGTATATATATATATATATATATGGTTCAAGTTATGCTATTATTACTATTATTAACCTCTGTCATACTGCTATATACATATTTTTTATCTGAATTTTAAATTTATATACATATATGTATATATGTATACTGTCTAGTAATGCTTTTATTATTATTAATGTCTGTCATACTGTTATATATGTATATATTATGTATATACTGCTTTCTATGTATGCATTTTTATCTGTATTTTTTAATTCAAATATATATGGTTCTAGTAATGCTATTATTATAATTATTAATCTCTGCCTTACTGATATATATGTAAATAATATGTATATACTGCTACATATGTATATATTTGTATCTGTATTTTTAAATTTATATATATATAGATATATAATCTATGTCATATTGCTATATACGTTAATATCATGAATATACTTCTACATGTGTACATTTTTTTTATTTGCATTTTTTAAATTTATATATATATGTATATGTGTATATATATGTATGTATATGTGGGTGTGTATATATATATATATATATATATATATATATATGTATATACCGTTCTAGTAATGCGAAGAACACTTATTTGAGTGCAACATTTAATTGCGTCCAACAGCACTAATAAGAATCGAGATGTAAAAGCAGGAACCTATGAAGTCTTCTCATAGCTGACAGGTGGATTCTTCATCATTTATCATGTTATTAGGGAGCTACGATCAATTTGTGTCGTCCTGCGTGATGAATATTCCAGAGTTATGGTCCTACGTGATCTGAGACATGATGAGATGTGGAGAAGTTATTATCATGGAAACCGTGGCGCCTCTGAGACTGGAAACAGGCAGGAGGGAAGACTGGCGACGCATCACAACGGCAAAAACAAACCAGCCTGCTGGCAAATCCAAAAAGAGAAAGAAAAAAAAAAAACACACGGAAATAAATCAAAACAGATGAAACAGAAGATCTGGGTAGGAGGAGGGCGAGGTCGGAGCTGCCGGGCAGGAGGTCGAGATGAAGACCGAGGAGGAGGCTTATGGGAACAGGAAGTTAGAGAAGAGAGGGCGAGATGGAGGCAGCTGATTGGCTGTGGAGACCCCGGACAGAAGCAGCAGAAGAAGAGGAAGTGCCCGGGTTTCGTCAGTGTTCCACGAGCGTTCGCACATCGTGATAATTCATCCTCTCAGCGCATCACTCGACCGGTTATTCACCCGACACACAACTCTGAGGTGACACACACACGTCTTTATTCACGTCCTTCTCGCCTGTGGAAAATATCTCATGACAACATCACGTAACATCACGCTGTACAAATATATGAGAAAGCAAACGACGATACATGATGGGGTTTTCATTTTCTTTCTTCCTCTATGGCAGTGATCTTGTGTTGCTATAAAATAAAAAATAAAAATAAAGAAAGACCGAGGTTCTTATCAAAAAACGTTTTTGTTTTTTTTCTGTTTTTTTTTTCTCGACATGCGATTTTTCGAAACACGACACGACACCGACAAAGACACGTTTCCTATAAACAGTATCGACATGATACATTCTGGTTTCAGTGTTTGAAAGAAAGGGCGGGAGGGGAGGGGCGTGGCGTCCGTAGCGGCGGCACCTTCTCTCCCCGCTAACGTGCTAACGGCTAAAGTCGATCAAAAACGAAACCGTCGGACGCCCGAACGCGGCCTGAAGTCACGGGGGTTGTGCGACGTCCTGTCATTCCTCGACACACTCTTTCTTCCCGCCCACGCCGCACGTCCGATCCAAGGCACGAGGGGAAAGTCATTCAAGAGCGTCAACGTGGAGGGGGTTCGGAGATGGAGTTGGAGGGAGGACGACGGAGGGGGTCGGGGGGGACCACACATTTCCCAAGATCGAGACACAGCTAAAAAAAAAAAATCAAAAAAAAAGGAAAAAAAAGAAAGGAGAACCTTGTTCCAACATCCTCTGGTCCGTGTGCTGCGGGCCGTGGCTCTGGTCCTCCTCAGTGGATGCTCATGTAGCTGCCGCCCAGGTGGAATCTAAACGAGAAGCGTGTGTGTGTGAGGACGACGAGAACGTCTGGAGGTGGAGATAAAACTCAGGGGGGTGGGAATGGAGATGAGGGCCGCACGGCTTCTTCAGACGCTGGCGTGTTGGCTGGGGTCTCGGGCTCATGCTATGTTTCTGCCAGAAAATGCTACTTTGCGTTGCATTTGCTACTTTTGCTAACCCTGATTAGCGAGTTTGAGATACTGAAAACACCAGCAATCCTGATGTTGCTAACACGCTATTTTATGTATTCATTCATTCACCATGTACACCGCTTATCGGACAGTCCTGGGCTTTCATTGGCCGAGAGTCTCTCGACCGGATGTGAAGATGTAAAACCACCCAACTCATTCATTCATTCAGACATCATATAGAGACACGCAACCATTCACTCTCTCATTCACACGTCATAGAGACGTACAACATTCACATAGAGATCCATTCACCCTTTCATTCAGCCGACATTTAAAGATATCGAAACCATTCACTCACTCATTTAAACCTCACTTAGAGACATTCAACCATTCACTCTCATTCACGTGCGATCATTCACCCTCTCATTGACACAACTATTCATTCTTCTCCTTCTTGTCATTTGGGCTTTTCCCTTCAGGGGTCGCCAACCTTCTCCATCCAAGCTTCTCTGGATCCTCCGCTCTTCATGTCCTCTCTCACTGCCTCCACACATCTTCTCTCTGGTCTTCATCTAGACCTCCAATTCCAATATCTTCACTCTCCCTTCTCCTCTGTCCATGACCCAACCATCTCTGACCTTCTCTCCAAAACATCTACCATGTCATTCCTGATCCTCTCCATCCTGGTCACTCCCAAAGAGAACCTCCACATCTTCATCTCTGCCACCTCCAGCTCTGCCTCCTGTCTTTTCTCCAAACCATCCGTCATCTCTGCTCTCACCACTGTCTCCTCCACCTTTCCTTTCCTTCTGGCTGATGTTCTTCTATCTCATAGAAGCCCTGACACTTTTCTCCACCCGTTCCAACCTGCTTGAACCCGTTTCTTCACCTCTTCTCCACACTCTCCATTGCCGTGGACTGTCGACCCTAAGTACTCGACAAGTATCCATTCTGTCATTCACAAATTATCGAGAGAAATTCAACCATTCACTCACTCATTCACACATCTGGGTGTTTTAGTTTCTCCAAAGAACCTCCTGCATGCGTGTGAGGAACCCGGAGAACCCCGAGGAACCCCACGCAGACACAGGGAGAACACGGAGACTCCAATTCCAGTTAAAACGTAAAATTCACCTTGTGAAGGCCGACTGTTTTCTGACAATCTCCAGTCGAGCAGGAATCAGTGACACCTCTAGAAGTTGGGATGTTTTAACAGTGTTTGGATGATCAGGGCATTTTGGAACTAGCACTAGATTCTTCAATACCTGTAGCTTGACTTGCTAACTAGCTGTTTCTGCTACGCTGCCTTTGTTTATGTCCGCTGCAGCAGCAGCTGTAACCAGCCAGGATCTAGAAATGGAAGTGAGCGTGAGACGGCGCGCTCGGTTTGATGCATGCCGGGTGAAAACAATGGGGAAAAAGAAAAGTGAGCCATTGACCGGGTCTGGAAAGAAAATCAGAATTCAACATGAAATGTCTAAAGAGGCCTTGGCGAGGACACACTGGTGAAGATGGAATAATGGAGATGGGCGGCGGCACGACACAAAGACGCCTCGTCCGTCTCACCCTTAGGTGCTGGACTGGTTCTCTGATGGTTGGTCTGCGTTAGCCGCCTCGGCGCCGAGCGTCTCGACCGACACGGATTTTTTGGGCATTGTGTCGCACCCGGATATTTTGCTTTCCGGGGAAAATCTGCACGCGTCGACGTTGGTCGGCGGTCAGGAAGCAGAGAGAGGGACAAAGACAGAGCTCTCCGTCAAACCGAAGCGTGAGCTAACCCCGAGGTTCACCCCCTCACATCTCAGAGCAGCACACACAACACAAATGCACTTTTTGGGAAATAACTCGCCATTTGTCACCGCGTAAAAAGCTGCGTCAGACGGAAACGGACACGCGAATCTGAACTTTAGCTCGTCCAGTGACAAATTACACGTATTGACGCTAACGGGGCCGGATGAACGAGGAAGCGAAAGCGCCTGAGGCGTGATACGTGACGCTCATTCCATCAGCACTGCCTCGGTGACTGAGCGCATTTCTCAAAACGCCGTTCTTCTTCCTTTTCATTGCCGGGACGCCGGCGTTGGAAATTCGGATTTACCACCGACGGTGCCGAAAATAAAGCTGATGTTTCAGAAAGAGACGCGCATAAAAAAAAAAAAACCCCGCTGATAAGGGAATCCGATCAGTCGCCACTCTCTGGTGTGAAACCTGCACATCTGCGCCCCCTCACCTGCTGTGTGTGGGACTCCGGGTGTACGGAGAGGCAGGAGCTCCAGGCTGAGCGTACGGAGGCGTGTTGGGTCCGTCGTAATCCGTCAGGCCGACGGCCAGCTGGTTTCGCCAGTTCCCGGCGCTCTCCACCGAGGACACTGAGGATGACACGCAAAGAATTGTTTTCTCATTTTTCATTGGTTCATCCTCTACCGCTGATCCTGGAGCCTCGCTTTAGAGAGGCAGGGTTCACCCTGGATCGATCATGGTTCCATGCTTTGTCCTAAATTGCCCACAATCTGGACAATTGAGGGTCTCCAATGTGCCTCCCGCTTGTTTTTGGACTGTGGGAGGAACCCGGAGAACCGAGAAGAACCCCACGTAAACACAGGGAGAACATGGAGATGCCATTCTGAGAGACTCCCTGTCGGTATCCAACCGGGGACCTTCTTGCTGTGAGGTGGAAGAGCTACCGTGGCGCCCCAGTCTCTTTTATGGTGTCGTAGGTGCCTATGTTTAGTTCTTCAATCCATGGAATAACACTCTTGGAGGTGAACGTGACAGAACGGACATTTTCCGCTGACAACTGGACCGACCGGCAGAGGAGAAAAGCTTCATTCTAAAAAAAACAGCTGTAAGAGTTCCCGAGGAAACAGCCTCACCTGAGGAGAAGGAGGTGGTCCGGCTGGAGTGGCTGAAGGCGGCCGGCATGGTCTGGTAGCCCAGGCTGAGCTGAGAGCCGCTTTCAAAGTCGTACCCCGCCAGCATGCCCCTTCCTGCCTCCCTGTGGCCCCTGCTGCGGTGGTACCAGCCCCTCAGATGCTCCGCCACCAAGGCCTTCTGCATATTCTTGGCCAGCAGCTCGGTTCTGGGCCCCTCCCTGCTCCGCGGCGGCCTCACTGTGGCGTAGGGATTCTGCGAAAGACCATCTGCCCGGTCGCTGCTGTAATGTCTGAATCTGTCGTGCCCGTGGTAGGCTTTCATTTGATACGACGGGTTGACGTTGTAGTGGCCTTCGACCTCGTTCTCGTACACGTAGGCACCGTTAGCGTAAGGCTCCATGTCCGAGCACGGGTAGCCGGAGATGTAGTAGGCACTGGGTGCGTAATGCGCTGAGGTCTCGCATGCGTAACTACAGCCAGAGTGGTGCTGGACCAAGTTGGGCATGCTCCCGGTATTCCCGTACACCTCCACCTTCCTGTGGAGACGATGCATGGTTGAATTTCGGGAGTCCAGGGTACTGTAGTGGGAGATGGCGGCCCCGCAGTAGTCCAGACTGGACTGGCTAGTGTAGGAGGAGCAGTCCTCCAACACTTCTGTGCTGTTGCTGCGATGCGCCGGGGACAAGATAAAGACGGGCTTCTCCGGATCAGCGTCCTTTCTGGGCTGGGGATGGGATTCCAGACTTCCGCTGCGATGCCTGAAGCAATGGGGCGACCCGTCGGACCTGGAGAGGAGGCAGAACTTGTTAATTCCCCTTATCGGGAGCGAGGACGGTATGCTTGTGTTCTCAAGAGTCTGAAGGTACGGGTGGTGCCGGGGGGACGGAGGGGAGGGTGGTGCTGGGGAGCAGGAGTCACACCTGAGCTGGCTGCTGCTGTAGGCATTGCGGGTCATGACCGGGGTGGGAGGCATGCTGCGTGGATCTCTAGGTGCTCTGGGGAGGGTTTTATAGGGGCTACTGTGGGTGGAGGAGACCTCTCGTGGGTTCTGGTAGAAGTGGGAAGCCTCCTGGCCTTCAAAAGCTAATCTAGAAGGGTGCGGTGTCGTAGCAGATGGTTAGAAAAAGAACCAAACGGGACGTGAGGACAGAGGGAGGCTGCGTTCGGCACAAAATAAATGAATTGTTTTTCAAAACGTAAAGCTTCAGCCAACAAGCGGTTTAGAGGCTGAACATCGAGAAAGCAACACTGAGAGAAGGAGCAGAACAAGCATCCCAACCTGCTGTGGTTTTTGTGGTGGTGATTCTGCGGGGAGGCTTGACCCTCCGCCTCATATTCCGCCCCCAGCGAATGCATGGGGCTGAGCGGCGGGGAACCTTGGACCGACTGGGAGCGAGGCCTCTGGCCGGCACTGTCCGAATCATCTGACCAACACAGGACGGGCCATTCATTTGACAATTGAAAGAAACAACAACTTGATACGACGAAGAAAGTAACGTCACAGAGTTCCCGCGCTTGACTGGACTTTGACTTGTTGGACAGAAAAGTTGAACGGATTCAGTTCTAAGAACAGAAGTATCTGTGCTCCTCAGGAAGTAGAACATGGACGACATGGAGGCGGAAGCTGCCACGCGTTCATGGAATAATAGCCGTGGACTATCAGACGGTTGGAGGGTTTTAATCTTCTCCCCTGCGTGGTGAAGAACCTCGTTAGCCGTTAGCTAACTCCGCACAGGCCGAATTTTAGATGTTCCACTGCGAGCCCTGGAAGCCCCGCTGAGGCTTAGCAGGCCAGAAGAACATGGACTTCTTCATCCCCCCCATTTCATCTGGTTCTGTCCAGTTTGTCACAAATTTTGTCAAAAATGGCAAAAAAGAATCTAGTCGGGTGTTTTTTTTCCAAGTTCTTCCAATCATTCCTAGTCCTGGTAGTTTTTCCTCAGAATTTCTTTATCACTTCCGGGATTTATTTTGAAAAATACGTTCATTTCAGCTGATTTCTTTAGGAGTTACAAATTTTTAAATGATTTTTCGACATTTTTGTTTGTTCTGAGTCATTGCCGGACAATGTTCTCGTACTTTTTTTCCAATGAATAGATTACTGGCTCGCTTTTCTCGGGGTTTCTCAGTGTTTCCAGGAAGCGTGGGAGCCCTGCGTTAGCACCGCCGCTAACAGAGGGGTGGGTCCAACCGGTCAAATGATTACCGCTTGTTACTCACCATCATCCAGTGGGAGGCTGGACAGGGAGCTGCAGTCCGAACGCACAAGCTCATCTGAAGAAAGACACGGTAACTCAGCGTTAACTGTCCATCCGGCGCCGCGATTGGCGGCGTAACGCCATCGGCTCCATACCTGCAATGATCACCGAGGCCCGCTGGGTGGGCTTCTTGCCCTTCTTGATCCTGTACTGGTTCATCTCGTCCTCGATCTGCTGGAGCTTGTGCATGGCGTCCAGGCAGTTTCTCCTCCTCTTCTTCTTGATTGTTTTGCACAGCTCCGACTCGTTGGCCAGCTTCTTCGCCGCCTCCACAATCTTTCGCTGCAGGGCGAACTTGCTCTCCAGGTTTCGGAGGAAGGGGTCCTGGAGACGTGAGGACTTAACTCAACATGCTACACGTGATGGCTACCTTCTTCCCATGTCCTTTGAAAATGTTAACCTGTCCTATTTTACTGGGGCGTCCCGTGCACAGGCGGCTAGCCGAATCGTTTTCATCAGTCAAACCATTTTTTCAATTTCTATTTTTATTTTTTCAGATTATGCTTTCTTTTACTCTTCAGAGTTTATTTTATTTTACTTTGTTCCCATATTTATTTTTATTTTTTGCTTGTCACTGTCTCGTCCTTGGATGTCTTATGCTAAACAATTTCGCAATCATGAGATCATTAAAGTACATCTCATCTCGTCACGCACCTTTAATTCTGCAAATTAGCGCCGGTGTAGCCATAAAGTCAAAGCTAGTGCTATTCATGTCTGGGTGTCACTCTCACAAAGCTGCTAAAAATACATGCTTTCACCTTTCGGTTAAACGTCGCGCCAGAAAAGAGACGCTCCTGTGCAAATTTGGTTGTTTTGTTTTTTTTGGGGGGTACATTGGGCCATTACGAAGTTTGCCAGGCCACACGACCCACAGCTCGATGGATCGCAACCATCCTCTGCGAGCAACTACTTTTGGGGCGCAGGAGAAGGCAGAGCGGTCGTCCTTGGAACCGGACCTTCCTGGTTCGATTCCCGGCTCCTCCCGGTGTGTCCAAGTGTTGTCGAGCGACACACTGAACCCCTAACTGCTCCCCCGGCGCCGCTAGACGGCAGCCGACCGCTCGTGGTTCTTCCATGATGGGTTCAATGCAGAGAAGGAATTTCCCCACGAGGGATTCATAAAGTATCAACAAATTAGTTAATTAAGTTTGCACTCTATTCACCCTTTCATTCACACGCCTGGAAAATTCGGGGTCTCCAATCAACGCCCCGCTAGGAGGGCGAAACCGCTGCACCATGCTAGCCCATGCTATTTCCCTAAATCTAAAAATATGTGCAACAGCAAACATTTGAGTGTTCAGCGGCCGCCGCTGGTGTTCTGGTGAATGTGACCCGTTCAGACGGACAGACGTGACAATACGGAGAGCACGGAGAGCCATACGGACCTCGTTGTACGGGAAAAGGTCATCTAACTTGAAAGCGGTGCCGACTCGCCGCCTGACCTGCGGCGGTCTCTCGCCCGACGACAGGGGATATTCCTTGGGCAGCTTCCCGGTGAGCTCCTGCGGGGACGGAGGGAAACAACAACGGCATTTCAGCGTCCGGGCGACGACCGCGGGCGACGGCGCATTAGGGCGCTTTACACCTTTGCGAAAAGCGACCCGACGGAGTCACTCACAGCCTCTCTCAGGCAAATTTTCTTCAGCTCTTTTGTTTTCTTGGCCAAAATGTCTTGGATTTCCTGCTCCTTTTTCCTCAGCTCGGAGAGCTTCTCCTTCTTCTGCTCTTCGCTCATCTCTGAGTCTGCAGAACCTATCGAAAGAACACCCGGTCAACATCTGCCCGCCACGCCACCGACGGTATTTACAAGTCCGCCTCCGTGGCTGGCGCCTTTATCGTGTGGGTTTCAGAGCGTCCCGCGCGAGACACGGTTCTGAAATGAGGGTTTTCGGCCGGGACTGCGCCCCGCTGAGGAACAGGCGCGACGGCGACCCACCCGTTGAAACCAGGCTCCCGTTGCTGGCCGTGATGAAGTTGTTTTTCAAGGCCGCGTCGCCGAGCTTGTTGATTTTCGCGCCGCCGTGCTCGGTGAGATCCATGGCGATCTCCTCCAGACTCCTGGCCGCCGCTACCTTGGCCTGAGGAGGCGAAACGGAGATAAAGATTAACGGGCGGATAGAAGAGAGAAAAGTATGGGGCCGTGATAAACGGGACTCACTTTGCTTTGCTTTCTGTCCAAGTAGAACTGGTGCTGGCTAATAGCCATGACCCAAATGGTTTTGATCAGAGAATGGCTGGCATACCACGTGTGGATGAGGAGGCCCGTCTGGCCGAAGGTGCGCTTGGTTACCGCTCGCCTGTTACAAACACAGACACATTTAACACATTATAACACGATTCATAATATCATTCATCACCTTTATTGTGTTATTATGATGTCATATCTTTTAGATGTGTATAAATATATATATATATATATATATATGTATTTACTCTACTTTTTAGTTATTTTCACTGTTTCTTCTAAGTTTGTATTTTTTGCACGTGAGTTAACCGTCTTAAATGTAATGTATTGATATTATTATTATTATCATTATAATGATTGTGATTATTACTGTATACAGACTTACAACCATTCATCCTCTCATTCAAACATGTAGACAAGTTAGCTAGACAAGCTATTATTTTTATTACCATTACTTTCATCAATTATTATTATTATTATTATTATTATTAGTATTATTATGATTTTTTTTTTACAATAATCATTCTTATCATGATCATCATTTATTATTACTATTTAGATCACTATTTCTACGAAAACTGTTATTGTTATTTGCATTATTATTATTATTATTATAATTCGCATTATCATTATTATTAATAATATTATTATTGACATTCACATCATCAGCATTCTTATCATTCACATTATCATTATCATAATAAATCGCACTGATGGGCTTACCTGTGTGGATCGTTCACCTCGACCGCAAACTTCTTCTCCCGGAAGTAAAGGTTTTCCAGCTGCTTCCACTGATACAGCTGGAAAAGAAAAAACCCAAAGAAAAACAAAAAAATAAAACGAAAAAATAAAAAGCCTATCCGACTTTAAGCACTCGGTGCATTTCTAACAAACAGACTGCGGTTGAGAAGAGCTTCGCAAAGACTGACTGATGCACGGGAGAGGATTAAGAGGATCAAACTTAATAACAGTAAATAACGTAAAGTCAAAATATACGCAAAGTAAAAGATGGTGTGGCAAATAACCAGAAAGGATTCTTTCTATCCTGCAGGACGTCCGTCTGCGCCGTAGAAACAACGAAAAGAGCGCTCTCATGCCGAAGGACTCTGTTCCTTTCACAAAATAAAACCTGCTTCGCAGGGTTGATAATGACAACCGAGCGCTCCGACGTGGAAAGCGTTCTTTACTGAGAGCACGTGTTGGGACTAATTCGTTAAAGATGTCGTCCCCTCGGGGCTGGAGCTGCACGTCCGATGTTACGCAAACAAACCAAAAAACAAACCCGAGAACAACTTTCTTTGTCTCCCCGGCCTGCCCGAGCGCCTTCCTGACAGCGTACTGCGACGCGCCGGCAGCAGCGCAGGTGTTGTCGCCGCTTTGACCGCGATAATTAAAAAAAAAAAAAGCCAGACTGCATGATCTGTCATTACAGTCTGGGCTGCCAAGTCTGCAATAATGCAGGTGTTGTCGAGGGTTGGGGGTGGAAGAGGTGTCCACGGGGGGGGGGGGCTCACCGCCGTACACAACACTTTCCATGCCTCATCAAACCTCTTTCCATATCGCCCAGGTGTTCGACGGTGACTGTGAACAAGCGTCAATGATTCACCGCGTGTCTCGGTGAGGCACAGACTTCCACAGAAGGCGTAAACATTAGCCTTCCCGTCGCATTATTGCGTTCTATTAGTTTCAGCCGAGGCAGAGTCAAAGCGGTTTCCGGGCGACGGCAGTCAGAGTAAACATAAGGGTTCAACATACCGCTTCGAGATGATAAAGACTCCACGCGCTGCAGAAGCCGACCGCGGAAAGTGAGCGGTTTCCAGTCTTACCGGCGGAGAGGATGTTCGCAAATCCCCGTTCTTTCCCGAGTTGTCAAACGCTCCTGTCAGCGAACGCCGTCCTTCAGCTCCGGACTTGTCTCCTCAGGTATTCTCCCAACACGCTTGATAACGCCCAAATCTGTTTGACATCACCAGCTCCCTCCCCTCCCTGGTGTTCCCTCCTCGAGGCGGCCCTGCCTCCCCGCTCGTCCGCCAACGGGGCTTGCACAATTTCCAGCGTAGGGCTAGAAGTTCAGAGGCGCTGAGGATCC
The DNA here is from genome assembly GCA_901007705.1 of Fistularia tabacaria. Classification (NCBI taxonomy): domain Eukaryota; kingdom Metazoa; phylum Chordata; class Actinopteri; order Syngnathiformes; family Fistulariidae; genus Fistularia; species Fistularia tabacaria. Next base: position 14,240 of record CAAKHD010000838.1, on the reverse strand, counting down.
TCGTGCTAACCACTATCTGGGTCACGTACTGGCCGGCATACCTCCGAGATCACTCACGTGGGTGTTCCTTGCATCTGGCAAGCTAAGACAACTCAGATGGAACGAGTAAAGCAGGTTCGCGACGCTCATATAGGCTTTAAAATCTATTATCCTCGGCGAGGCTTGTTTCGTCCCTCAACGGACCGACCGACAACCGGTGCCGTTCGTTTCGGCGAGCCGGTTCCACCCCTTTTGAAAAGCCAAAGCCGGCTGCCGGTGAATCACTGCTCGGCGTGCAGCGATCTCAAACGCCGCCTTCATATCGCACCTGGCGGTGGGGAAACACCTGCAGCCTACGTCAGAGGGACTCGTGTGTTTACCTTTCGGGGTTTTAATTTATCCTGCAGGTCGTACTGGCCAATCCCCTTGTAGCTGATCCCGAGCCACCAAGGGATCCCTTGTTTGTCCTGCGAGGCGAGAGCACAGCCGGACGGTCGGAGGTACGGTTTCGTGGCGCGACTTCCAAATAAAATCGCTGCCGGATCTCACCTACCTTCACCTCGTAGTAATGCACGCCGTACGTGGGCAGGGATTCCACTAATGTCAAATACCTGGAGCGAAAGAAAAGATTGGTTGAAGCCAGGAGACCGGCGGATAACATCTGGGAGACACATGGATCGTCTCTGAGATACTTTGGAACAGGAAAATGAGCAATTTGATCCGATGAGTCAGTCTGATTCACCGGAGATACTGATTTCTATCAGATGATGAGAAAGCGAAGTGCAAGGAGCGAGGGAGGGAGGTGACGGAGAGACAAAGCCCACCTAAGACCCGGACCTGTTATTTTCTTTCCAACACTTACTGCACGATGGCCTGTCCTCTGGAGACGCCTTTGAGCTGCTTGTAATACTCGATCACTCGATCCTCGCTGCAACGAAAGACGCATTTTCACCCGTGAGACGGTCTGGCAGCTTGGCACAAATGTGCCCAAAGGGGCGCCGGACATACCAGTAGGCAAGGGATGGGTGTTCCTTCAGCACTTTAGTGGGGAGCGTCGGTAGTTTCTTCAAGTCAGCTCTGGTGGTTTCGTCACTGGAAATAAGGGGGGAAAAATACAACAGCTGGTAAAAGGAGCAAGACTCGTATGCTCGGGCATCGCTTCAGCTTTGAATGCATCCGACTTGGCCCGAGTAGAAGTGGAGGTGTAGCAGGTAGCCCCCGCGCCCCTGCACCCATTCCCCTGATGCTGTTTTTGGTGAGGTAGCTAGCCGTACTTTGGTACGTGCCACTGAGTACACAGCTTACAATGTGCCTGAATCTCTGCTGGAGGTCTACAGACGACAAGGGATCAACATGTCCACCGGATCGATGGACGTATCCCCTCAGTCTCCATCACACTCTTGTTTCCTATCTCTCTGCCCTCTCTCTTGCTCTCTCTGGTCGAGGCAGAAGGCCATCCAGATTGAGCCGGTATCTGTCCACGGTTTCTGTCTGGTTTTTCCTGAGTGTGGTGCAGACGTTCACTGCATGAAAAGGGTGCTTCGGACAACTGGGTTGTGATGTGGCGCCACGACTACTAACTTTCGCTGTCGACAAGGACCGGATCTAGTTATGGTGGAGACAGTCAGCTGATCTCCTTCAGTAAGTCGCTAAACCAACTGAGAGGGACGCTGGAGAAGGTGAACATTACCTACAGTGACAGAACGGGAAAGCACGGTCGACCGTCAGGGAAACATGGGGTATCAGAACTGAGCTGCTCTCTAGAAGCTCCAGTCTGGCAGTCGCTGTGAGGCATCACAGTTAATATCCATCAAGAGGACGAGTACGTGCACACCGCTGCTCCAAGACCGCGGGGTGGCTTGTCAGCCGGGCCTGTTCATTCCGCTGATGGGCTGCCGGGCACTGGAGCTAAAGCCTCAACACAACATCTAAAACACCCCCAAGCGAGCGGCTCAACTGTGCGCCGAGCTTCTTTTACCCACCTTCATTTTCAAAACTCCTGTCACATTTTGGTATTTGCCTTTTCAAGGCGTCCGATTTTCGCTTTTACAAGCTTGGAGCGAAAGGGAAAAAGCAAACAAACCCGCAGCCGGTTTTTGAAATACCAGTGACTCTATTTCCAGACAGACGGGGGGAGTGACCGTAATCTCTGCTGACGCTTTCAACGCTGCAGGAGAAATCAACAGCTTGCATTTACCGAAATGCAATTTGCATTTACAGGTGAGACAACCAGCTGTGATCCCCCGCTTTCCATCCGGCGGCCGCGGCACGAACCCACCGCCCTCCCTCCTGCGTGCGTTCAAGCGTATCCGAAAATCATCAATCCCCTCGCGCTAGCATCCCGGGCTTCTTGCATGCCTGTGCAACTCGGGCCCTGCACCGTATTGCGAAATATCTGCAGGGTCATGTTTTGTAGCCTTGCAGACCTCGTAGCGATTTCAATTTGTTCCTGACGTGTGCGAACATGCGGTGGTTTTCGATTCCGGGTTTCCACACACAGACACACACACACACACACACACACACACACACACACACACACACACACACACACTTCCCTGGACAGATCTACACCCCAGACTCAGGTTTGGCGTGGAAGACGGAGCTGAGAGCAGAGATGTTAGAGGCAGCAGAGATAAAGACGTGGAGGTGGAGGTGAAGGTGAGGAGGAGCAGGAATGGGTCCTTCTGGAGATACAAGTCAGACTGAGATGGTTTGGACACGGACAGAGGAGGGATGGTGAAGATCTGGGTGGAAGGAGGGTGAGGTTGCAGCCGCCAGGCAGGAGGTCGAGCGGAAGACCGGAGAAGAGGTTCACGGATGGATGGAGGGGAAGAGGACGGGAAGTTCCAGATGAGGATGCAGAGGGTTGGATGGAGGCAGATGATCGGCTGAAGGGAGCAGCTCAAAGAAGAAGAAGGAGACGACGACCCCACATGTGAAGAGGCAGGAAGAAAAACGAGATTCTCTCAGCCGAGTCGGCAGGAGGGAAGTAAACACAGAACTCCCCCCATGAACGGCACCTCCTACGACATGGCCGGTGGTGATGGAGCACGTGCTCAAACGTCTGCGCTCCTGAGGTGTCTTATTGCAGCGGCAGCGCAAAAAAAAAAAAAATCCAGGTGGGCCCTGTTATGCAACAGCCTCCCGCAAACCCCCGGCCTCTGTCAGCACCGCGGGATTCATTAGCCGCGTGGTGCGAAGCTCCCCGCGATCGATTCCCGTTCTTCTTCGCTCCGGAGAAACAAGTGACCTATCGGGTGACTCCTCTGAAAGCCGCCCATTAGCTGTTGTTGGATACTCATCACCCAGGTGATGCTATGCGCTTACCTCGTGTAGTCTCCCTTGGCCTCCTGGTGGCAGAAGAAATAAACATGTGATCAACTGGAAATGACTGGAGACCCTGCAATTAGCGCAAGTGTGTGTGTGTGTGTGTGTATGTGTGTGTGTGATGAGTTCAGGAGCCGACGTCGGAGAAGACCAATAACGGGATCCACTACAGGCTGCAGCTGCTCTACAGCAACGGTGGGTGTTTGTTTTCTGCGTCGCCCAGCTGGGTGTGTGTGTTTGTGTATGC
>CAAKHD010000837.1:65023-76110 GCA_901007705.1 Fistularia tabacaria | reverse complement strand
CCTCTTCTTCCTCCCCCCCCCCCCCCACATTTTTTTAAACAAATTAAAAAGTTTTTTTTTTTTTTTTTTTTTTTTTTACGAGGACGTACTTCGCTCCGTGTGACTAAGTGTTTGCGTAAGACCTACGGCGCGTTCGCTAGTTTCCGCAACCCTTCTGTACAAAATCCCACCTAACGTTTCTCGCAAGACCTAGTGTTGTGCACGTGAAAACAGATTCCCTTGCCTGGTCCTTCCCCTGTGCTCGGCGTAGCAGGCCGTGATCCGCTCCTCCCACATCTCCGCAGTCATCTGGTACAAGTTGATCACCTGGAACGGACACAGATAGAAATAAATGAATTGTATAGATACTGTATATACTTAATACTTTATATCTTAGAAACGTCTCAGGGGTTCTATGTGATCGGGAATGAAAGGAAAGGTTTACAAAACAGTGGTGAGACCAGCGATGCTGTATGGTTTGGAGACAGTGGTGCTGAACAAAAGACAGGAGGATGAGCTGGAGGTAGCAGAGATGAAGATGTGGAGGTTCTCTTTGGGAGTGACCAGGATGGAGAGGACCAGGAACGAGTCCATTAGAGAGACAGCTCATGTTAGATGTTTTGGAGAGAAGGTCAGAGAAGCCAGACTGAGATGGTTGGGTCGTGCACAGAGGAGGGATAGTGACTATATTGGTAGATGGATGCTGGAATGGGAGCTGCCAGGCAGGAGGTCTAGAGGAAGACCGAAGAGAAGGTTTATGGAGGTGGTGAGAGAAGATATGAAGGTAGTTGGTGTGAGAGAGGAGGATACAGAGAATAGGGTTAGATGGAGGAGGTTTATTCGCTGTGGCGACCCCTGAAAGGGAAAAGCCGAAAGGAAAAGAAGAATCTTACAGTTTAATGTTAACTGTTTAATGTAACAGCTCACTTTATTGTTTAATTTGCACTCTATTATTTTTATTTTGTTAATTTCATGTCTCCCCGTGGGATTGTGGGAAACGTAGTTGCTACTCCTCTGAATGTCCAGTACATGTGCAGAAGTTGAAAATAAATCTGACTTTGACTTTAACTAGATGATCCAGGATTGATTTCAACCACAAGTAACATTATCTAGAAGTGGTTAGAGCTTCCGCCACAGCGAGAAGTTCCCCGGTTGGATTCGGACGGGCGCCCTTTCTTTGTGGTGTCTCCTTGTTCTCTCCGCATCTCAGCCGGTTTCCTCCCACAGTCCGAAATCATGCAGGAGGTTCGGAGGTTGGAGACCCTTACGTGAATGCAAGGGGGAAAGGTTGTACGTCTCATGACCACATGAATGAGAGAAAGGATGTTCCATCGTTCTCTATGAGCGTGTGAATGAGAGAGCGAATACTTGTACGTCTCTATAATACTTATGAGCGTCTGTGGAGGTTCTCAGTCATCCAGGTCATGGTGAATTCTTGTCGAAATCTTCTTGTCGTGGCAACTGGACTTGGATTTCTTCACTTGAAGACGTTTCGCCCGTCATCCGAGAGGCTTCTTTAGTTCAAATGATCTGTGGGGAGTTTCCGAGTAGAACTGCCAGGGTTTCGGGCGAGTCTTGGTTATGGTGGCTTGTTATGTAAATCAAAGAGTTGATCACCAGAAAGTAGGTCTAAGGGGTTTTTATGCTAATGACATTAGCATAACCATCCAATTTACATTACAAGCCACCATAACCTAGACCTAGAAACTCAATGACCTTAACATGAATGGAATAAGTTGCTCCAAATTCGGAAACTCCCCACAGGTCATTAGAACTGAAGAAGCCTCTCGGATGAGGGCTGAAATGTCTTCAAGTGAAGAAAATCTGAGTCCAGTTGCCACGACAAGAAAATTTCGGCAAGATTGCGAATGAGTGATCGGCCGTACGTGCCAGTGACCAGTGACCGGTTCCAGGGCGAACCCCGCCTCTCGCCCTATGGCATCTGGGATACGCTCCTGCGACCGGCTGTGCGGGTCAAACCAAACTCAGCTAAAGGTGTGGATGCTAGAATGTTGCAAAGCGGGGGATTAAATCAGAAGAGGAGTCAACGACACATCGCTCACCCGCTTCGGGAGCAGCTCTTCCTCCGCCAAGAAGCCCGGTTTGTGTACGTCGGGGTCGTAGTCTCCATACTGTGGAATGAAGTAAAAATGCCGGAAGGGGTTAAAAATAACTCTGAATAGATATTCGCTCCGCTCACCTCCATTCTAATAAAAGGCCAGACCACGTCTCTCCCGGGAGCGGCTCATTAGACGAAACCGCGGCAACCGTTCAAGAAAAGAAAAAAAAAAAGAAAAGGGAAACAAATGAAAGTCGGGGTTCTGCAGTCGGGCCCTCGGCGTTCAGCGCCCGTTGGCCCAGTTGTTGAGACACAGTACAAACGACGTCATTAGACACACTGCGTCTCCCGGACGACCGGGGCTGATCACTTGTCATCATTACAACGTGCACGTTCCAGGACAGATATGGGCCGCTTGAACGGACCTGAGTGGCGGCCGAGACTTTTGCGGAATCCCATGAATTATACATCTGCCTTGCCTGTAAAATGGACTCTGACTGTAAATATATGCAAGTGGGTTATCCCGAATGTTTTGCCGGGGAATCTTTCTATTGCCGAATGTTCCGCGCAAAGTTTTTAATTGTGTTGTCAAATTCAGCTGGATGGACCCACGCCACTCTGAAAAATGCCTCATCAACGGCTCGGCGTGGAAATGGGGGTGCGTAATTGGTCGAGACAATAATTGTGTTTTTATTTTTCTCATCGCCGCCGGGAGCAGTCGAGTGATTCGTCACAATCGGACTCGATAAATAAAATCAAAAGGTGCTTCAATAATTGAACAGCTCCCTACTGGGTGACGAAGAATATGCATTATTTATGACGATAACAAGAAAAGTTGTTGCATTTTATGCGCACGCGCGCACACACGCAGGCACACACAGACACACACATGCAAGTATACCATTTCTCAGCTTTTCATTCAGAAAAACAAGAAATCTGTCAAACAATAAAGAGCAGGGTGAATCACGGTATCTTGAAATTATTAATGATTAATATTGAATCTATAATTTAATTGAATGAATAGTAATTTGATGACTAAAATTACTGGAGGCAAATTGTCTGCTGTTAAATACAGTATCACGATTTCGCACAGTTTTCCACACAAACGGTTATTTCTGAAGCACAACACAATCGCTTTAGCTGAAGTTAGCTTGCACTGCTAACGTACCCGAAGAGTGGAATGACGGCCGACGGAGACGAGAGCAGCGAGGAGCGAAGGGGAGAAAGCGACAACGGTATGGGAGCGGTACAAGCTAAGCCAAGAATAAAAGTGTCGATCCTAAATTGTTGCGACTTCTCAACGGGAAGCATCTGCAAACTGCAGAATGTCCCTGTTTTGTTTTGTTTTAATCACATTACGCGATTAATTGTCAGAATAATAGACGGATTACTCTATTACTAAATAATGGAATTATCTGGTGCCATCACCATGCAACCTTCAAGCTATTAGAAGTCCCACCTTGGGGTGGTTCGCGACCGGTAGATTCAGCCAAAGTGAAGACTCTGAATTAATAAGATAATTACCAAAACTGTATATTTGTGGAAAACCCATTAATCCAGCATAACCTTTGACCCCTTGGAGATTGAATGTGCTTATTATCGTTTGCACGAACTATTAAAATATGTTGCGAACCAACGAGCTTGACAGTGACCACAAAAATTCAATGAGTCCATCTTTGTGTCCGAGTAGAATCTAGTACCAAATGTGAAAATCTGTCCTCCAGGCGTTCTCCAGATATCGCAGAACTGGCAGGAACCGGCTGGCTGGACGGATGTGCAGACGAAACCGGTAGCAGAAAGCCTCCGGCCAAACACGGCGTCGGGTGAATAATCATCCCGTAATAATTTGTCTGAGGAGTAAAATCATATTGTCCAGTTACTTGTTATTTAATGCTGTGATGGATGATCTGCTAAATGAATTCCCGCGCCGGTTCGGTTTCTCTGCACCGCCGGAAGGCAACGGATCGGAATCTGAAAGTATGTCGGGTCCGCAGATGGCAGACTCGTTCTGGAAAATAATCTTCGGGGCTGGTCGGACGGGACGTGCGGGCTCACACCTAAAATGGGCCGAGAGGCTACCGCACTGAGCCGTGTGCCATAACCGCTAACAGCCTTTGTGATATTTCCGTTGGACAAAAACGACACCAGTTTTGGCCAAATCCTTAAAAACACCTAGAGGTGACAAGGCCAAAGTCACCAAGGGGAACCTGAGGTTTTCAGATGAAGTGTTTGACGTTGAGGAGGCCGTCGTTAAAGACATCGGAGCCTTCTCTTCCAATGATATACAGCCCCCTGAGGTTGGAACTTCCAGGCAGGAGGCCGAGAGCAAGACCAGAGGGGAGATTCATGGATGGCGGGATGGAGGACGGAAAGTTAGTTGGTGTGAGAGGAGAGGGTTAGATGGAGGCAGATGATTGGCTGTGGAGACCCCCGAAGGGAGCAGCCCAAAGAAGACGAAGAAGTAGCCGCAATCATAAAGTTACCTGAGGTGGAGGACCTTGAACTCCTTATTGGAATTGAATTTTCTGTATAAATGTTTCTTTTCCCAGGTTCTGTTCCCCCAGGGTGAGAAAAGGGTCATGGAAATCCTGATTTTCTCAGTACGAAACTGAAGTAGTCCCCGCCGCCATGGATTATACAGTAAAGCGGCCTTGTAATTGAAGTACAGTCAAATCATGTTGCTGAAGTGTAGGGACATATTTTATCAAATCAACGCATAGATTTGTTCTGATTGTAAAAAAAAAAAAAGGCATCACACCAGTTGTACTTTTTATATATGATGAGTTGTTTACTTATCTTGGTGTTCATCATTATTCACCCGGCCTGCCGAAAGCGCCGTGAGGGGACCTGAATTTAATTAGCTTGACACGACTCCCCGAAGCCGGGAGCACCGGCGCAACGTGCTAACAGAGTGCAGAAGCTGCGGGGCCTTTAATTAGATCCTCTCCCTTCGCTTCCCCGTCCGCACAGCGTCTCTCGGCTCCCTTCTTCACCTGTTTGCCTCCATCTGCTGCATAAACCCATGATGCGCTGTCTCACGGCGGCAGCTGAAGTTCCGCGCAGGAGCGAAACGCTGTGGGAGTTTGACAGCGCCCCCGGATTGCTTCTGATTTCACTCCTCCCTTCCAATTACGCCAAGCAGTGCCAAGCTAACCGCTGCTGATTCTCGAACGACAGCTGCGCGCCAATATTTTCACTTAACGATTATCACTGGAGGTGCGAAAATGACCGTTGACTATGATAAATATTCTACTCGCCAATATTCCACTCGCAGTTCGATGAAAATTGATTCGAGACCAGGAATCGGAAAAGGTGCATAATGAGCCAAGAAAAAAAGTTTCTCCGGACTCTTTCTTCAGCGTCAACAGCATTTTCAATCCTAAACGGCCCAATTGTTCCCAGCCAGCGGCGGGATTTTCGAGCTTAGCTGGACAGCTGCTCTTGAGGGATCACATGGGAACCGGCTCGGCCTGTTTCCAGCCCAAAATCCAGCAGTGGTTGCAGCGAGTGCCGTGTTGGTGTAGAAATAAAACCAAAGTGCACTGAAGGATTTCGTTGGTGGAACAAAGGTCTCCCCTCTTGTCCAGAACGGCTGCAGCTTCGGCAATGATTAGCCCCTTTCGCACTGTGGGAACTTTTTCAGCTCCGAGAACCTTTTCAGGAATGATGCCGTTTTTTTTGGTGCATTCGGATGGCAGAGGAACCGGGGACCGTGAAACTCAGTTCCACCATTACAAGTCCTACTCCGAGGCAGGGTCCTCTCACAGTTCCACGGGAACTCATGTGACGTAGGCACTCGGTGATTGGGACAACGCATAAGCCCGTTACCCAATACGTCTTGCAGACAGCGGAGGGCCTTCTTTAAAAACTATTGCATTCACCAGTCGGCTGTTTTCTTGTGTCAAAATGGACGGAACCAACGAGATATGGAGCGACGAAGACGTCCGACCTCTTCTGGCCTGCGACGCCACAGAGGGGTTTTCAGGGGCTCGCAGGAGAACATCAACATTTCAGCGAAGAGAAGTCCAAAGTTAGCTAACGGCGGGGTTCTTCACACGGCGAAGCGGCTCAGGGAGAAAATCAAAAACACTTCTGTCCATCTGATAGTCCATGGTTATTATTCCCGCCATGCTGAACGTGAACGCGGTGGGACCTTGACATTCTGTGTTTGCCGTGTCGTCTTCCTCTTCTTCATCACGGCGGCTTTGCTTTTGAGTGCGGCGCTTAGGAATAAGTTGTTTAAGAAATGCTCGCGAAACTGCCGAATGCAAAGCAACTCAGACTGCTGCGGGGGATGAAGAACAAGCGTGATGGAAATACTGATAACAGTTCGAACGGCGGAAAGTAATCAATTTGTCCGCCCTGGTTGATTAAACTTGACTATTTGTTTGGCCGCAGACTTGTTGAACTCAGTTAAGCTATATTCTTTTTGCATCACTCTGCGACACACATTGAATCTTAGCGTGTCAGTCCATCCTCCCGACGCCAGACGTACATCTTAGCTTGAAATACTCCCTGATCCTTTGCAACAAGAGACTCCCTCTCTCCTGCCTGTTTTTTTCTTTTTTCCAAAGAGGCTGTTTCTCGAGATGCCCTGTCAAAACCCACTTGTAGCGCCGCACCCACTCGGAATACCAAGCAGGAGCCGGTAAAAAACCTCGGCGTGTCCAGCAAGGCTCACAGAGCGAGTTCAGTGAATCTTAGGTTTGAAGGTTTAGGGCGTGTCATGCATTATTTAAAGCACCGGTCTGACACTTTGGCAATTAGTTTATGGGTTGTCAGGGAGGGAATTTGTGAAAAACACAAGTATCTAACAAGAAATAAACATAACTTTAAGTAGGGCAGTCAAGTCGAAGTGTTAATCCAGATTCGTTGATTTGCATGACTAATTTGGAACGCAATTCACGCAAGCACGGTGCACACAGACTCAAAATCCCACAATTTCGGGTGATGCTCCAACTCTATCTGGTTGCAGAAACAACTCCATCAAGACTGACGACTCTGAACCACTCTTGGCTTCTCGACGGGACCTTTGAGCCCAAAGAAACCCCAGGCGGGACGACAGGAAGTAGTCATCGCACTCTGCAGGACGGAGTTTTCACTTCAAATAAGCACTTCCTGGTTGAAGTTCCACGTCAGCGCCAAGCATACAGGAGTTCGGGATTCCTCTGCTGTACATCATACGAGACATACAACCTTCCAACCTCTCAATCACGTCCCGACAATTCAGGTTCTCCGGTGAACCTCCGGCACATTTTTGGAAACCTACGCAGCGACCTGTCCCAATCCAATCAGGGACCTTCTTGCCGTGAGGCAGAAGCGCTAGCCGCTACAACCCCCAGGGATTCTTATCGGATTTATGTTCTTCCGTGTTTATGAAGTGCAAAGGCGTCCAGACGATCGGGTGAGAGTTACTCGGCGTAGATTCCCATTAAACCTTTCATCCTTGCACTCGGTAAAACACGCAAGTTAATGGCGGCTTTAACGGCCACGGTTATGAAAAATACCCTCCTCCTTTTTCTTTTTTTTTTTATCATCCGTCCATAAAGTGATGACACACACGATCTATCGGTGCAACTGCCCGCGGCTGAAGACGCGGCAAGAACTCACATAATGGAAAACAAATCTTTTCAACGTTTACTCTTTACCCCTTCCCGCTGTCTGCAGGCTGGTGCGGCCGCGGCTGAAAGTGAGCCGGGTGGAGTTGGGAGTGGGATCGGGAGTGGGAGTGGGAGTGGGAGCGGGGGGGCCTTGGAGTAGATACCACCCCGCGATTCACTCCACCTCTCATGCCAGGCCGCGGCTTCGCTCGAAAACATCTCGCGACGAAGAGAAGACGGCGGGGATGAAAGAAAGCCTGCCAGAAAGCTCTCAGCAGCTGCGCCGCTAAGCTAGCACCCGTCTGCGCTTGGCGACACCCAATTTACATACATCGGTTCAAATCGAAGTGGACCGCGGGCTAAATGGAAACAGATTGTTTTGGCCCCCGAGATCTTCCAGCGTTTCCAGATCAGAAGACGCTGACAGTTGAGGGCAGGAGTCCCGAGGCCGATTTGCCCATTTTTCCAGCTGAACTCGATAAATTGGCACGGGAGAGGTAAATCTCACGGGGGGGGAGGGGGGGGGGGGGGTTCCATACCAAATCTCTGAGGTAGAGCTCCGTCTCGCTAGGCTCTTTCCGTCTGTCAGAAAAGCTCCACCTCACTCACCGCTATCTCTTTGCCGGGGATTTGAGCGAGATGGGGGCCCTCGACCGAAACGACTGGGATCTCTTGAAGTTTATTAATGTTTTTACCGCGGGGGGATTTTTGTAGACTTCAGGTAGCTGCTCTGTTGATCCACTACCTGGCACTGTGACATTTGTAACACATTTTTCATTCATAATTACAGTGCGCTGAGGTTTCCTCAGTGCATCCCATGGCACCGTCAACTCGGCCTTTAGCTTCTAAAGATCCAGAGGATCCCTTACCTTAGCATGGACGGCGTAGGAGGCCAGCAGCACCGAGGCCTCTGGCGGACAGTGGATCTCTTCCTCCAAGATCTTCTTCTTCACCTGCAGAAACCACAATTTAGGGGGCGACGTGGCGCAGTGGGGTTACAGCGATCGTCCTTGGAACCGAACATTCCTGGTTCGATTCGAGTGTTGTTGAGCAAGACACTGAACCCTTAACTGCTCCCCTGGCGCCGCTAGATGGCTGCCAATTGCTCATGCTTCATCCATGATGGGTTAAATTCAGAGAAGGAATTTCCCCCAAGGGATTAATAAATAAAATAAAAAATAAAATCAGCGACCAGCTGTACGTCGACCCCACCTCCACCACCGCCACCTAACCTTTCGCAAGTAGCAGCCGTAATCGGAATAAACCATGCAGCGAATATCGATTTTTTTTGGGGGGGCCGTTAAACCATTCGTCAGAGGACGGCTAAATGGCAAATTGTCAGGGAAGCATTTCGCGGCGGAGATAACGGCCTTGACAAGAATCTTCTCCCCCAGCTGAGGAGTAGGGGACTTATCAGACGCGGAGACTATAATAATGAATATCACACCTCCTTTGTGCACTAAAACTCTTTAAAAGGGGGCGTGTGATTCCCAAGGGGGGATGACATCAGATTACATGAAGGTCCCGGATCAGACCGACTGGAGGCCAAACCTGAACCAATTTTTCTACATAAGCGTTTTCGAGCTTTTACTTAATCACCCAACGGTGAGTGTTCAACTATACCAAATAGTTACGATAAAGATGAACTGCAATTCATAAAAGTGAACTACTGGCGGATGAATAGCAGCAATGTGTGGCTAATTTTAATTTTAATTTTTCAAAACCAGCCTCAAACTTATGAATGAACATGAGCAAGATGTACGTGCTTTTGACTCGTCCATGAAAAGATGGAGAAGTTGTTGTTGGTGAGATACCGTGACGATGAGCATCATCTTTGAGAAGGCAGGAGATGTTTAAGGCGATATGGTGCAGCAGACGGCGGGAACGTCAACGTACAAGGCGTCGGAAGCGTCATTCAAAGCTAATCGGGGAGGGATTGCTCATTTTAGAAAGAGGAGCAGGATTCACTCCGTCACTAAATGAAGTTTAGCAATAAAGTGTAGCAAAGTGTGCGAGTCGAATTTAGCAACGCATCTGAGCATTAGGTGTGGAACGAGTAAGTTAACTTTCTACTCTGCCGCTGGCATCGTCGTCCGATCTTCAAGGTGAACACACTTAATAAAACATTGTCTTATTTTAAAACATGTAACAAAACAGGAGGAGTGGAACAGATTTATAGTGTTTCAAATCATTTTAATGGGGAAATTGAATTTGCTGTACGAGCAAATTGAGTTACAAGCTCGGGCACGGAACAAATTCAACTCATAAGTACGGGTATTACTGTATTTACCGTGTACCGCTCTATTGGTGGAGCTCATATAAACCTGTCTTGGTAAATGGTGAACGGACTCTGTTATTTAAGGTGCTCGAAGCCTCTGGGGTCTTTTGGTGGAGCCGGCGAATCGAACCGGAAACCCTGTGATGACTGAACGGCCACCGGGCTAACCGGAACAACGGAAAAGAACTTTGTGTCCAGTCAAACCCTATGTCTTGGACAAAGGCTCCTCGAAAAACGTCAACGAAGAGCCGACCAGCGTTCGGGTTTTTGGGGCCGACGCGGTGGAAAACACAGGAAGACGGGATGACGGGAGTCGATTTGAGCGGGAATGAAATGAAAACTTTTTCTATTTGGACTTTTCAGGCGTATTGATCGAGACAGACGTTGACTCCCATCGGCCAAAGCCATGAACAGATTGATCCGGAAACGTAACCGTATCCATACTGACAGCTCGTCAAGTGCCACCACGGCGTGCTGTTATTACACCATGTGTCTTATGGTTTCACAAATCTCATTATGACCAGGCACAATACACCCGTCCCCCTCGCGTGGTCATTATAATACATCTCTGGAACAGACTCCGTCAACACTGTAATGTTCATGAATGATTTGTTGACTGTTTGTTGTTTTATATCCCCTTTATTAAAATTTGACAAAGAAGAGGGCGGCGGGCGCAATTTCTTGCTGCGCCCGTTTTCATTTGCTAAAAGATGAAGTTATTATGCAACGCAATCCGCGCAAATAAACTTCTAACAGGCTCTGTCGGAGAATTATTCTCGAAGAAATACAGGAACAGGACAAACTGTGCCAAATAAATATTGTAAGATTTAAGTATCAAAGTCACAAGGGGACCTATTAGAGACCGAGCCAGGAAGTGTGTACTGGAGCCAACTGCATTTCATATGATCCCTAAGCCGCTCCAAGAATATCGGCTCGCTAGTCAGCAGAGCATAATGACACGACTGAATAAAAAAAAAATAAATAAAAAAAAATTGAATTAAAAGGAAATACCAAACACGGCGGTTATTAATGTTATTTTTTCGTTTCCCAAGTTAATCACTCCGAGAGGGGGATTTGAGTTTTAAAGCTCTAAGTGAGGTGTTCGCTCAACTGTCATGGTCCCCCCCCCCCCCCCCCCCCCACGACCGCCTCTCATAAAAATATCCACACC
>CAAKHD010000837.1:12313-27163 GCA_901007705.1 Fistularia tabacaria | reverse complement strand
AAGAGCGAGAGGGTAGAAAGAGAGGGAAAAGCGGAGAGAGAGAGAGAGAGAGAGAGAGAGAGAGAGAGAGAGAGAGACAGAAAGAGAGAGTTGGAGCAACAGCCACCAAGATTAAGAAGTTTTGAGCGAGGAGAAAAAGAATGATGTAAGCCTCGAGAGGGTGCCAGCGTGTGTGTGTGTGTGTGTGTGTGTGTGTGTGTGTGTGTGTGTGTGTGTGTGTGTGTGTGTGTGTGTGTGTGTGTGTGTGCGCGAGCGCTTTATTTGGGCCAAGCGGAGCTTTAATTGTGCATCACCCCGGGGCAAAGCCCAAATCACAGCAGACTTTGAAATGACAGCTTGATAGGATTTGGACAGCGGAGGAGAGGTGGACGACGGAGAGAGAGGCAGAAATGAGGTTTGGCCCGCCGCGCCGGATAAATCATTACGGCTTCAGTCGGATGTCTTTGTTGGACGTCGGCCCACTGAAACGAGGGGATATTTACGGCCGAGAGTTAAAAAAAAAAAAAAAAAGGGAAATAGCTCAACAAGTACACGTATGTCCAGTGAGCGTGACTCGGGAGGCGGCGGGTGCACCTGGCGGAGCGGCGGCGCCCGGGCGGACAAAGAAAAGTGATGGATGCTTTAATGCAATTACCGCCGCCGCTTCGAAACGGATGAGGAATCCGTTCATTACCGCGGCACTTCGGAGGAGGAAACAAAAAACACAAAAGAAAAAAACCTTTGTGTATCACCGCGGACCTGGGTAATTGAAAACATCTGGGCGTTACTGCTTTGGCATCAAGGGGGAAAATAGAAAATAAAAATATATAAAAAAAAAAAAACGAACGAACAAAAAAAACAAAACACACACGGCATCGATTCAGGTGGATCTGCGGACCCGAGAGGAAAATAAAGAATTAAATCAAAATATTCAGACACCTGGTTGTCCTGGCTGTCGCGGGGGGGTGGAGGGGGGGTGGCTATCCCAGCTGCCAGGGTTCATCCTGGACGGCTCACAGGACCACATGTAGAGATATACACTCTCTCATTCACACGCCATGTAGTGATACAACCATTTACACCTTCATTTATCCCCTGGATGATTTAGGTTCTCCAGTAAACCTCCAGCGGGAGAAAACCGGAGAACCAGGCTCGAATTCACGTAGCCAGTTTACATACAATTACAGATAATTACAAGTGATATCATTTCATTATGATGTTATACATCATATTATCTAATTTTTTTAAATTACAGCCCCAGTTACCCAATCTACTGAATACCAAGAGGATGTATGAATTAAAAAAGCAAAAAAAAAAAGTGCAGCTTGGGGGAGTTTTATGCTTTGCAGACGTGATCGTCTGTTTTGTTTTTGCTTAATTTCACAATGATTGGTGTCGTTTGGTTTCACGGCCACTAGGGGGACACCACAAGTCTCAGGTGTGAGGACGCCGGGCCAAAGCCGAGCGGAGGGAAACCTGGAGAGCGTGCAATGGGGAAGTCCTGGTGGAAGGGTTTAGGGTCGCGAGAGGCTAAAAGAAAATTACAGGATGTGAGACGAGCAGTGAATGGACGCTCGTCAAAAACCCCTTAATTTAGCTTTGCCTGCATCTGAGGCAGGGAGAGGTCAGGCTTTGGACCAGCACTTTGTGGACTCACTGCAGTGGATAATCGCCTGCCAGCTGAGACACCAGCCATGAGCCGCGGGTGTGTGTGTTTGTGTGTGTGTGTGTGTGTGTGTGTATGTTGGGGGTGTTCTGGTGCCCCTGGTCCACTGGCAGGAGGACGGCAACTGGTAATGAGGATCAGGAGACCGGATTCAATCCCCCACACACACACACACACACACACACACACACACACACACACACACACACACACACACACACACGCACACACACACAGATGCCCACTGGTTACACCCATAAAGACAAAGCCTGGAGCAGAAGGATAACACACGTGCCCAGATATGATACACCACCGGCGTCCCGCGCCGGGAAAGCTCAGACGCCACGGCAACAGACAAAAAAAAATAAAACAGAGGCTGGGGTTCGAGAAAGCTGCAAATGGAGAAAAAAAAAAAGTGTCGCTCCTCGGAGGGGGAGAAGGGAGGTGTGAGCCGACGTCCCCCGATGCCGCCGCCGTGTATTTTGACAGATTTTAATGAAGCATATGTTTTCTTTCTTAAAAAGCACGCTCAGCCTCAGCAGCGTCACCTCACACTCGGGCTTCGTCGTCCCCCGCAACAAATCAACGTGAGATGCCTGACGAGCGCGGCTGATGGCTTTATTACATTTTCCAGGAATATTAACTGGCAAAGGCGGCGACGGTGAATTGTTTCCTCAGGACTGAGAGGCTGTTGTGTTGTTCACGTTGTTCCACGGTTTATCATCCCGCCCTTGAGTCGACAGCCGAAGGTCAGAGGTCGTAAAACAACTCGATAATATTTTTATGTGACTCGCCTCGAAGCAGTACCACCGGATGGCTTCGGGGGGCCGGTGTTGCGCGGGATGCTCAAGTGCGAGCAGCGAAAAACCAACAGCGGGGAAGGAGAAGACAACACGGCGTCAGGTATAACAAGAGAGAAGAATTCTCCGTCTGCGGGCGGCCATGTTTATAACGGCCGTTGTCTGGTACTTGGAAGGTAACCCTGAACTCTGCACTGCCCCCTAGTGGACACACACTTGAATTAACAGCACACACTGGAATGTATTATTATGGACACCATTTGAAACATGGCAAAAGTGTTCACTAATACTTTTTTTGCATTTACTATAAATGAATATGTGTAGGTATGTGTGTGTGTGTATATATATATGTATATATATTGACACACAAATGTCATGTGAAAATGCATTTGGAAATAGAAATGAACTGAAATAATTTCAGTCACATATTTATAAAGTAAATAACAGCCTCTCATGTAGAATTGGTATGAAACTAAGAGGACACTTCCAGACATGTGATCCTTGTTACCTGAGCATGTGAAAAAAAAAAACCCAGTAAATTGAAAAAAGGGGGCTCTGATATGAAGAGGCAATTTATTTTATGTCATTTGAAATGTGTTTATTCCTCTCCTAGTGTTGATACATTTATAGCCGATTGTCGATTTTCGCCTCCCCTGGGTTGTTTCAGGGTGGCTGAGGCTGCCGTCTCCTCGTAGTCCACTGTGTGGGGCTTTAGCGCTGCCACCGAGTGTGTGTGTGTTTGTGTGTACATGCAGTCACACTGCACATCATCTGTGTTTTTCTAACAGGGGTGATGTCAGAGGGGACGCTCTGCCAAAGACCTTTTAGCTGCAAACAGATTGACGCGCAGACACACAACCTGCTGGGCCGCCGCTCCGAAGACGCCACACACACTCCGGACTGTTGCAATTGAACCCACCGATAACAGCGATCAATACTTCCACCCACGGTAACTTCTCCCAAGTGGTGTCATCGATTACAGTTTTCAGGCACTTGCACTTTGACACTTTTTATGCTTTGGAGGGGGATATTATATTTCTGAAGTACCACACAAGTGACATCAACTGCAGTACTAACATGCAATCACTTGTAAAGGAGAACCTTGATTTACGAGAGCAACAACTTACGAGTTTTCTGAGATATGAGCCGTGGCTCAGTCGATTTTTTGCTCTGTGATACAAGAGGAGATCTGAGTTAGGAGCGAGCGGGATGAGATGGGCGTTTGACACAAAAACAGTCGCCTGCCTCTTGCTCGCCCAGAGAAAATCATGGGAAAACATGAGCGAGGTGTGCCATTAAAAGATGGATGAGTTTTTGTTGGTTGTTACCGTGACTGAGAGTGTCATCTGTGAGAAGGCAGGAGACATTTACGGGTTTTTTTTTGGTGCTGCAGACGGAGGGAACGTCAACGGACGAGGCATCGGAAGAGTCTCCATCAATGAATTAAGTTTAGCCATAGAGTGTGGCAAAGTGTTTAGGTTACATTTAGCAACGCGTAGTAGCATTAAGTGTGTAGCCAGCAGTGGCGGGCCGTGGCTTTTACACATAGGCCTTGAGTAGTGCCTCATTTATCAATCCAACCCTCAATAGCTGTTTTATGGCTATAAAAACCATCTTAATATGCAGAAATGCAGTATAAATAGCCGGTACATCGCAGATATAACTCGTGTAGCCATAAAAAAATGCTGTTGCTGAAGAAACAAGTGCACAAGTCTCCTTCTACTGCAACTTCAACTGCGCCACACATAAACAAGCAACGATAATACCCTCATAAAATTGCAGCGTTATTTCGGAAAATAGAAACATTTTACTCACTAAAAATGCAGATTATTTGTACACAAAATCCATCCTCCTTTCTTTCCTCAAAAAGAGTTCAATGACTCTGTAGTATTAGATTATCCGTGCGCTTCAGCTCCATCAAGAAGTCCTTTTCTATCGTCATCAAAGCTCCAGCTGAGAGTCGAGCCTGCCCTGCCGTACTCCTGGCAGAGGTTTTGATTCGCTTTCGGGCTGAAAATGTTCGCTCAACAGAAGAAGTGGACACGTTAATGGTCGGCGCCAAACACACAAATGTGTACAGCTGCCCCATGCTCTAAAAGTTTGCAATGTCCCGCAGTGCTCTGGTGACTCATTGCTGCCTTGGTTAGGCAAGTCAAATTTCCAAACCCAGTGTGGCTCCAAACACCATGGTGATCAGTAGCAAATAACAAGGACTCCCAGCAATACAATTTGCAGTGGTCCTCGGAGCCTGTGAGCCAGGGGTACCGCTCATCGTTCGCGGTATGAAAGTGATGGACAAATCCCTTTCCTCGCTGTAAAAGGCCTGCTAGCTTCAGAATTGACCGACCTTTCTAAACGATGTCCAGCTTTCTTTAAAAAGACCGTCTTGAAAAGGGCTTTAAAAATAAATCTGCAACCACATCAATTTTTTCTCTTCCTTCGGCCATCATTGGTTGACAAATTAACTATGATATCAACACAACTATGGCTAGGACACTCTCTTGACCAGGGGCGCCCAACACGTCGATCGCGATCTACTGGTCGATCGCAAAGGCAACGCGGGTCGATCACAGAGCCCTGCCTTCAAAATAAACTCGACTGCGCAACGTGAAAAAAAGACTCAACCGTGACCCACAGAATACACTACACTACAGGTAGCGTGGGTAGATTGCATATAATCAAAAGTAGCTGTTAGCCTAGCATCCATCCCCACAGCGGCATTGACATACTTGATTGACATACGGGGTACAGCCAACCCGAGATCTCGATCCAAATACTGTTCCACCCTGACTGACGGACATTTGGAGGTGTGCTTGAGGCTGGGCTACCCGTTAGTTGACTGAGTCCATTCTATGCAAGACGTCATCAGAGTAAGACAATGGCCAAAAATGTACAGAATTGTATTGTGCCAAACATGTTCATGCGGTTATGCAAGTGAAACAATACATATTTTAAATATTACGTATACTTGGTGTGTGTATATATATATATATATATATGTATATACATGCGTGTGTACATATATGTATGTATATATGTATGTGTTTGTGTGTAAATATATATAATACACACACACACACACACACACACACACACACACACACACACACACACACACACACACACACACACACACACGCATATATATATATGTAAATATATAAAAATAATTTCTATTGCTGGTAGATCATTTTGACTTGGTCATTTTAAGAGTAGCTCGCAAGCCAAAAAAGTGTGGGCACCCCTGCTCTTGACTATCCAATCAAAGGGCTTGTGACACGCTGACCGTACCGTAGCCTTTTAGAAGGCCTTGGTGTCGCAACTCAAAATCTGATTGGTTGAAACGACAGTTTCACCGACACTTATTTTTTGCTCGAGCGCCTGTGAATCTGATTCTGCAGGCCTCCAGGCAAATTTCTTGGACTTTGACCCCGCCTGGCAACAAATAATGGCTGAAATGTGATTGGTTAAATGGTTTAATCTGAAAATACATGCCTGGAAGCAGCACAGACAGGAAAAAAAACAATGAAAGGGAGCGGAAAGACCATTTGGAATTATATAATAAGTTTTCATTGACAAAATGTAATGAAAATCAGTCTGTGTTTCAGATATATTTTAAGCCAGCAGAGAAGGCCTTGCAGGCCCTGACGGCCCACCACCGGTAGCCAGTAAGTTAAGTTGGGTGATAGAGCACCGAAAGAAAAACTCCTCTGCTCATCTCCTGCGCCGCCATCAGCATCTGCACCTGATTTTCATGGTAAATACACTTGGGAAATGTATTTTATTTCTCTACAGTCTCTTTTATTATGTATTATTATTTTTCATCCATTATTTATTATTTATGAAGTACATTTTTATTATTGAAAAACACATGACAAAGCAGGGGGGGCTGAAACGGCTTAATATAATTTCAATTCATATCTGTGGGGAAATTTGATTTTGATGTACGAACAAATTGGAATTCCGAAAATATAAAATTTGAACCTTCAACTCGCAAGTAAAGGTTCCGCTGTACTTTTTAATGCAACAAACAAAGACCTCAACCATTCTCCATAAAAACTTGGGACACACTAAACAACTGTCGCCATGGTTACCGGTGTTGAACAGATTTGGAGTTCACTGAAGGACGCAAACAAACTGACGACAACTGAGCGCGTCACGAGAGCGACCGTGTCTGAGTGCCGCAGTTTGGGGGGTGGGCAATGATGGCCGACAAGCAGCCAGCCGCCGCTGTTGTTCGATGCGCTAATAACAGCGGCGGCTATCGACTTCGCCGGCCTCTCCCTCCCTCGTCATCGTTGTTTTGACATTCCCTCTTAATTCATAGCCTTTCGATTCATTTTAAAGGGAAAATCAATTTGATATACGAGCAAATTCAGCTTGGAGTTCGCTCACGGAACCAATACACGTATAAGTCAAGGTATTACTGTTCTTACTGAAGTTTAATAAATTACCGTGCACAACCAAACACGTTGCTTTTCAGTGACATGACTGTTTTCGGGTTTGGGACTTGTAACCTGTGTTTCTGAGTGTTTTTAGTCCACGGTCTGCACACAAGTACTTCTGTGGGTTTGTTTTGTTTTGTTTGGCACAAGGCTAAAGGTTCTCGCAGCGCGATGAGCGGCCCCCGCCAGCGCCGGCCCCACGGGAACCGACTCTCGCGGCTATTTGTGCGTTCTAAATAAAGTCTTCAGGGTGCCGTGGGGTCCTTGGAAACACAGTACTAAAAGAGGCAAACAGGCGTATCTCGGGGATGCATTCAAGGGCCTTGGGAATTAAGGGAAGGGCCCGCTGAGGGCCTGTCCCTATTTAGGCTCCCAATTTCTACTATAAACCAATCCCCTGGAGGTCCTTCATATTGAATTCAGAGGGGGCCCGGCGGTTCGGGAGGGCAGGGGCTGGGAGTGAACCCGCTGTCAGGAGATCAGTGTTTGCAAAGCACCTGAACGCCTCGTGAGACGGTTCGGACGGTTAACCCAAGCGAAACGCCGCCGCTGATCAAAAACGACGGCGGCGGGGGGCCACCGCGTCGGCAGTCCTCCCTCGACCACCTTAAAACCCAATTTAAAATAACAAAAACAAAACAAACAAAGAAAACAAACTTTGCTCCGTTGGAAGAACCAAAAGGAAACCTTGTGCGTTCTCCCCTCGCCGTACGGGCGACCTTGCCCATTCTGCCGGAGCGTTTGTGTTTACGCCTCAAAGCTCCACGCCGGAGGTTGGACACATTCAAGGCTCCCGCGATTTACTTTTGTTCCGTCTCCCGCGGCGACGCGCTTCATTTTTACCGAGCGCACAAAGCAGAAGCCTGGTTCTCGCCGGCAAAACGGAAAAACGCACTGGCGTAATCTCCACCAACGCCAGCTTCACCAACTTTTCAGTTTTTACCCTTGAAAAGTATTTTCTGCTTAAATCTCAGCCAAAAAAGAAATTAGACTTGTTTTCTGTAATGTTAAACACGTGAACTATTCCAAATTACTATCCCAGCGAGACCTTGATATTGATTCTGTGATAAAACCTCTTGTAATGAGGAATCAATAATAACACAATAATAAGTCTCCTTCTTCTTCTTCTCCTTTGGCCTCCATCCACAAATCTTCTCTGATCAGATGACATTGCTATGTCCTGTGAGAGCGGGCGGAGGATCATCTAAAGAGGTGGAGTAGCAACCTCCATCTTCCCATATGGTCTCGCGGTTAGGAGCCCTGGTTTGTCACTCAGGCCGCCCGGGTTCGACTTCCGGTATGGGAACAGGCTTTCTTCATAATTTCCTCCAGGAAAAAAATATTGAGGTCTCCTCTTCGCAACCTTCTACATAAATATTCACCAAACCATCTCAATCTTGCTTCTTTGACCTTATTTCCAAAACATCTGATGTTCTGTCTCTCTGATGGACTCATTCCTGATACTATCCATCTTCATCTACCCCCCAGCTGGGCTTCCGGTCTTCTCCTCCGCGCCACTGTCTCCAAACCCTACAACATCACCCATCTCCTTTCACTCTGGCTGATATTCTTTTGTCCAGCCGTTCAAACCTTCTTGAACGCACTTCTTCACCTCTTCTCCATGCTCTCCATTGATATGGACTGTTGACCCGAAGCTCTTCAAATCCTTCACCTGGAGGGCAGGGGTGTCAAACATCAACCATTCACCCTCTCATTCACACCGCGTATGGCGACCTCATATAGAGACATACGATTGTGCACCTTCTCATTCACACGTCTTAGCAGTTTATGAACCTCCTGCATGTTTCTGGACTGTGGGAGGAGAACGGAGAACCCGGAGAACGGCGCAGACAATGGGTGACCATGGAGCCTCCACACAGAAAGGCTCCCGTGTTGGAATCCGACCAGGGACCCTCTTGCCGTGAGGCTGATGTGTTGACCACAGCGCCACCGTGATGCCCGGGCACGAATAAAGGACCTGGTAAATGCTCGGTGTCGGCGCTATCGCTCGAACGTTGTCACTCAACCCTTTGGGCGACGCTCCCCGATGAACGAACGCGTGATGAAAACGAGGGCGCAAACAGAGTCGGGAGAGGAATCCGCACCTTGTTGCCGCCGTCGTGCATCGCCCAGCCGCTGCGCTTCACCCCGAACGCGACATGGGAGCCGGAGGCGTGCAGGCAGGTTACGGGGTGTCCGTACACCTGGTGGAGGGTCCCGGGCTGCTCCTCGGCGGGGTCCAGCAGGTACACGGCCTCTCCCGCCGCCGCCGCCGCCAGGGGACGCTGCTGCGCCCTCCCGGGAACCAGAGCCAGGATCTCCACCTGCCGCACAGGAGAGAGATGCCGAAATCTGTGCTCCGAGTGCGAATATACCATCCGTCAGTCTTTACCGTTTGGGAGAGCCGGGTCTGGCAGAGGCTCCTCCAGTAGCCGTTGTCATCGGCCCCGTCCAGCCGGACCTCCGACCCGGAGGCGGAGCACAGGACCGGACTGTCGGGGCTGAGGGCCAGGGCGGAAACCCCATCCCGGAGCTGGTGGTGGTGCAGCGGTTCCCCGCCCGTCTCGGTGCTCCAGACATCCACGCAGCCTGGATGCGAGGCGGGGACACATCCTGCTCACACTGTTTACATTTCTGTGCACTGTTTACATCCGGCTGCGACAGGATGTTTTTTTTTTCATTTATTACCACCTATCTGGCTCTAGTGCGGACGGCTAAATAAGAATTTCACTGTACAGGGAAATGTTTCCAGACTGCATATGACAATATGAACACTTGAAACTCCAATAATTGAATCGGATCACTTGGGACTTTGCCATTCATTTTTTTTTCTAATATTCTCTCCTTTTATTCATTTTCAAGTAATTTCTTGCTAATTTCTGAGAACATTCTTTGAACGATTTTCGTTCAAATTGTTGAGACCACACTGTTTAAAACGCACTTCTCCAAGATATAATAATGGGATCTTTTTAATATCCTGTAATTTCCTTGTAAATTCATTTCGATGTAAATTCTGCCCTCTTTGTAATTAATAGTAGTTTAGGTTTCTGGCTTATATGTGTGTGTTTTTACAATGTATAGTTTCTCTCTCCCACAGACACACACACACATACACACACACACACACACACACACACACACACACACGCTCACACACACATTTACCATCTTCATACGCAGCCGCGGCTACTGATCTGTTGACCTGAACGTGCGACACATGAGGCCTGGGTTCGGTGTTCGCTGACAGGCCGTTGGTCTTCAGGTGCGAGGCGTTCAGGTCCCAGTGCAACGTGTCCCACAGACGCACGTCACCTGACGTGTACCTGAGAGAGAGACACACACACACACACACAGGCGCGCGGTCACACACTCCGCACACACACGTATGTATATTATTCAGAGAAACAAGACGTCACTGTCGGCACTGAATCACCTCCCCTCTCACAGATCCATCCACTTCTCACTCTATCTGACTTGTAAGAAATCTTTATCTTTCTTGAGTGATATTTGGAGGATTACGAAAGTGTTGTTTGGGTGTAATTATCAACCCCCCTCTCCACCACACACACACACACACACACACACACACACACACACACACACACACACACACACATACAGACAGACACCTCTCACACACACAGGAAGCCACCGGGAAGGTGCGTTCTATTCTTTTCCACAAATCATTTTCCGGGTTTTTTTCCAGGACGTTGCAGTGCCAAGTTCATTTCTCAGTCACCTCAAGTAACCTTCACTTCTTCATAATCCGCTTAAACTTACTCTATAGAAAAGTCTTTCTCATTCTTTTTGAGGTTATGCCTTTGCAGCTTCTATAGGTTGCAATGTTTTTCATTTAATGATCAAAACATGATCCTACTGCAGGTAAAGTAAAAAAAATAAACACAATTACAGGAAGTCCAGTGTAAGCCCTGAATTTCCCAGACATGAATGAGAGGATGAATGGTTGTATTTCTTTCTGTATTCTTTCTGAATGATAGAGTGAGCGGTTATCTCTCTATGACTTTGTCCTCACAGTGGGAGGGAACCTGTTTCGATTCCGACAAGGAGGCCTTTCTGTGTGGAGTTTGCATGTTCTCCACGTGTCTGCGTGGGTTTCCTCCGGGTTCTCCGGTTTCTTCCCACAGTCCCAAAACATGCAGCAGGTTGATTGGTAAAAAGAAATTGGGACAAATTGCCCCAAAGGAGTGAGCGAGTGAATGAGTGAATGGTTCTGTTTGGATAAGTGGACCTGCGATTGACTGGCGACCAGTCCAGGAGGAACCCCGCCTCTGGCCCAGTGACAGCCGGGCAGTGACCCTGAATGCAGGAGAAGCAGGATAGATAATGAATGAATGAATCAAAGAGAGTCCAGTCAGGAGCGGGGCGGACTCAGCTTTGTTTCAAGGCAAATATCAGGACACTCTTATTTCCTCTGCATCGCCGTTCCCTCCTCCCTCCTCCACGCCTTCCACATCGTCCGCTCCGTCCGGGAGAGCAGATCCAGAAACAGCAACGCCCGACCAAGAGGTCGTCAATGGCGGCCGGTCCGCGGTTGCATCACCGCCACCTCTGGACAAGCTCGGCTCCGCGCTACAAGCTACATGTTCTGCAAGTTCTCCCCTGCTCCAGGAGACGACACACTGCCGCTGTCACCGCCTCCGCGGATACCGTCACGTCTGACCGAGTACCCAAACCCCCTCCTCCCCACAGTGACATGGTGTGTGTGTGTGTGTGTGTGTGTGTGTGTGTGTGTGTGTGTGTGTGTATGTATGTGTGATTACCACGGCTGTGTTTGGCAGGAAGTAAACAAAGGGAGAACACACATTCACTTAATTGGCGCACCCATGCTTTGCCAACTCTCTGCGGGATGACGGTGCTGAGTCGCGTCCAAGTGGCGCGTCGAAAAACTTTTTTTTTTTTTTTTGTTTTTTTTTTTGTGTCGTCGAGAAACGAAAAACAAACTTCGGGAGTCCTGATTGATGAAACGCGGCTTCGAGGTCTCACCAGACTTGGCCGCTTCGTCGCTGCGTCGCTCCAACAGCTCCCGGGTTAACGAGGTTCCCGCTGACTCAAGTGCCAAGTCTCACTCAACTTGTTTTCTAACAGGATTCCGAGGCTGGAAATTAATCATTTCGTAATTATTGACAGAAAATTATTCACTGTGCGGCCGCGTCTGGGAGTCAGCGCCAGCGTTTGAGAGCGCAAATACCCTCGACTAATTAGACGCTCTTTACATATCAATCGCATTTTTTCTGTGGGACGCGTTTCTACTTGGGATGTCACGTCTTAGTTGGAGAAAACGGGAACACACACACACACACACACACACACACACAAACACACACACGTCTTTGCGACGGCCCTTTCACCCCATCTCATAAACATCGGTTCATTCATATCGCAACTCAAAACACTTGTGTGTAAAGAAAGAAGCCTACTCCATCTGACATCAACTGCTCTGTCACTTTCATTGTATTTTCTTATATTTTATTTATTTATTTCCACTTTGATTACTTTGTCACTTTTAATTGTTTTCTATTTTTATCATTTTGTTTAAATCTGCACTTTGTGCATATGTGTATGTCTGTACAGTATCCTTGAGAGTCCAGTATGGTGCCTTAAATAAAATTCATTTTTATTATTATTATCATTGACATCATCTGCAGTATTGCTCCCCCTGAAGGACATCACAGCGCCCATCGCCGCCCACTTCTTCAGTTGAGTCACACAACAGTTCTGTGTTGACATCACATCCCCCACCCGTGACATCGCAGCTCCCCCTTTCCCGCCACCGGGGTCGAGGAGAGGAGAGGGAAAGAGCAGAGGCTCTGCAGATACCCCTCGAAAACGTTGCATTGTGGGGAAAAAAAAATTGCTGAAAGAATCTCGTTGTAATCTTGTTGATAGTGACCCCAGGAGACTCACGTCCTTCGTAAAATCTCAATCTCAGCCTCGTCAGAGTCTAAAAACTCTACAAGTTAGTCTTTAGATGTGAGCAGGAGTGAGATGATAGTTTTCCACGAGTCTCCTTTTCACTCTTCAGATGTTTGGGTAGCTTAAGCCGTACAACCATTCCCTCTTTCATTCATGCTTCATTATAAAGACATAAACCATTCATTGTTTCATTCTGGCTGATTTAGGTTCTCCAGTGAGTCTCCTGCATGTTTTTGGACGGTGGGAGGAACCCGGAGAACCCGGGTCTTCAAATGTATGGGTTGCTTTCGGGTTTCCGACGCCCACGTCGTAGCCGATATTCGACAAAACACCAACATCGAAACCCAATCCTTGTTGTGTCGGGTGACAAAAAATCTGATGAGTACTGGTGTACGAATTGAAGTATTTTAATTCCGTCATCCGCCCGTGAAGGGGTGGGACGGGTCCATGTCACCAGAGGGAACATACGCTCGTCTTTGCAAATGACACACAGGGATCCAGGGCGCGATACAAACACCGTCGTCTCCGGTGAGACTCCGCAGGGCCGCCGGGAATCTAATCACCGAAACCTCCCCTGGGACCCCTCGCCCCGCTCCTGGCGGACCGTCCGCCAGGCTCCTGCAGGCCGTCACAATCTATCACTGTCTCAGCAACCGTCCTCTCTGAGAGACGGCGGACGGAGATAAGAGGTGACTCACCGACAAACGACACACACACACACACACACAAACACGCACACACCGGAGGTCGGGGTGGTCGGAGAACACCCTGCGTGAAAAATGACACCATTATGGAGCTGAAACTTCCGTTTGAACCCCGCGAACAGAGCCGGCATCCGTTCGCTCGGAGCAACACTTCGACCAGGCGCAGCTAAAAGCAGTCTATTAACACCAAGGCTCCGACGGTGTTTCAGAATATCCAGTTTTTTAATGTTTTTGAAGCTTTACTTGGGGGCTGAAGTGGACAGAGCAGGAGCGGAGCCAGGGTTTCTAGTTCAGACCGACCCAAGTCATTCTGAATGAGCCTTTTCCTATTTTACAACAAAAGTTGATACAAACAAACAGTATTCCCATGTGGCCTTCCCGTCGCTCTTTATTTCCCTGAAAGCCTTTTACCTAAAATGATGAGATAACCTTGACAGCGTCTGTCTCGCTCTCTCTCTCTTTCTGAATAAATCAAACTCAACCAGCATGAAAATCATCTCTGTCCTCCCAATCAATGCAAAAAAAAAAAAAAAAAAAATCCTTCAACTTGATTGCAACATTAGTCAAATTCAGCGACAGCTCACTTTAGTATATTTTGCCTTGTTTGTTCCTTTGTCCATTCATTTAACTCTGATTAATTGGCTGTAGATTACAAAAAGTGCCGTGGTACCGCTGCCTGAAAGGCAAATTCTAAGTGATAAATGAAAACATCTCGGTGCGGAAGGATCATAAAAACCTCACGGAATATAATCACTGATCTGGGAAGGTTCAATAAAAATCGGCACTTTCTCAAGAACGATAGATGCACACAGGAAAGAGTTGTTGTGCGGAAACGTTGGCAAATTCGAGAATTGGCGAGAGATTTGATTGCGCTTTATATTCACGGAACACAGAGCTGCAGGTATCGCCTTCTAAGAAAATATAAAAGATAAACAAAAAGTGTGATCGTCGATTGCACGCGCCGATGCGTTAAGTCACAAGGTTGTACTGGAGGAAGTGCCAGATGAGATAGCATTCACCCATTCACACACACACACTTGACGCAGAGCTGCAATGCAAGGTATTAATCAGACCATCAGGAGCAACTCGGGGTTCAGTGTCTTGCTCAAGGGCACTTCGGCATGCAGCCGGGAGGCGCCAGAAAACCAGGCATCAATTATTGACCAGTGTATCATGATGCTAGTTGTATTTGTGGGCGCGCCCCGCCTTTCAGACCCCTGTCTTGCAAACAAAAGCGACATGGCAATTTCCGTTGCGACTGAGCCATCAGACAAAAGGGAGGAACTCAGGGAAAGGGGGGGGGGGGGGGCAGCGGTATATAA
>CAAKHD010000836.1:32382-50409 GCA_901007705.1 Fistularia tabacaria | reverse complement strand
TCTCCCCCCCCCTCCACCCCCCCCCCCCCCCCCCCCCCCTTGCCCACGCCCCCCCCCCCCCCCCCCCCCCCCACCCCCCCCCCGGCATCTTCTATGGACACCCCCCCCATCATCACCTTCGCCTGACCTTTGGAAGACCTCCTGCATAGTCGCGGTACCCAAGAAAGGACGTCCGAGTGCTCTCAATGATTTCAGGCCAGTGGCTCTAACGTCACATGTCATGAAGTCATTTGAGAGGCTCGTTCTCCTACACCTGAAGCAACGGCTGCTAAAACTGCATTGAAAAAAAGAAACCATATATCATTCAGAACTATGGCTCCCTCTGGTGGGGGGCAAGATTAGATAGGAGACAGAAAGACCAATTATCATAACCGTCCTGTTCCTTGAAACATCCAATACTATTCAACACAAGGTGTGTCATATACAACCCTTGTTCCATTCAGGTTTCCCTTCTCATGTAGGAACAGAATGTGGTCCCTTTTCAGATTAAGAGCCTCTCATTCCAAACTGCTGAAGACTTGGGTTTCTTAACTGATGATTATAAACCCCTTCAACTCATTAAATACCAGAAGTGACTCATTTCCTCCATTTGGAAAATATGTGGATTTGGGACAACGACCCTTAGATTTGTCAATTGGCCCAAACTTTAAATCGAAAAAAAAAAAAAAAAAAAAACTGAAATCTCCTAAACACAACAAGGACTCAAATCAGGAAAGAAATTAATTTGTTCATGAAAACAATGGCGTGATCACACAAGTCATTTCATTGGACACGTTTTAAGCTGTTACACTAGGGAAGAAGGGTGTCAACACTTTCCACCAAGGGGCCGGTTTAAATTGTGCACACAGGGTAGTCTCCACAAGAGGAAACAGTCAAGTTATGGCAATGAACATGACATGGAAAAGGAATACTGAGCAGACATGGCATCGCGAACAGAGCAATTCCAATTAGCTGCCACTACTTAGTCTGCACAACACACAAATTACACTTAAATGCTTACTCTCCCGTTGATTTAAATTGACATTTTGTGACGAACGTAAAGACATTAACGTTTGGAAGGCTCCGTCCAGCAGGTTACAAGGAGTAAGAGACTTTTAAAACAGACAAATAAGTTTAAGACTGCATACTGCGAGCGAATTTATGTTCCGACCCAGAGTGCGGCCATAATGTTCCTGAATGAGGGCTTTCCAGCGAGCAGCCACTGTCCCACCTTCCCGCTACTGCGTCCCACCACTTTTTAGCGGCCCTCAAAGCCGGGCGTACCGGCTAACTTTCACTCCTGATTTAGACAATTATTAGACCCTAATTAGACACAAACATAACTCACGCTATACTTGGACAATGCCGAAGGGGGGCCGACAGCCCCGAAATTTACCTCATCTCAGTCTTCATGAAGTGTTTTCCTCCGAAGAACTCTG
This sequence comes from Fistularia tabacaria, assembly GCA_901007705.1. NCBI lineage: Eukaryota > Metazoa > Chordata > Actinopteri > Syngnathiformes > Fistulariidae > Fistularia > Fistularia tabacaria. The sequence goes on along the minus strand of CAAKHD010000836.1, from coordinate 48,991 downwards.
TATTGACCGTGAAGACCGAAGACCCCCGCCACCTTCCCTCTGGTCCTCCGCGCACCTGTCTGACTTCAGTCAGCTGGCCTCCTTTGATCAGGCTCTGATCAGAAGGAGTCACCTAGAGGCTCGGCCCAGGACTCGCCTGACACGTTGGCGGCAACCAATGTCATGGTCAAGACCTCCTGACAGACAAGCGTGAAGCATCATGTTAGGTTAAGCAGCCCACGACCGTGAGCTCCAACAAACTATCCAAAGTTGACTCCGCTTCATCAGCACCCCTGTCAGAACCATGGCAAAGATTTATGGATCAGCCTGGAATTCACAGGGACCAGATCAGACACTCATCTTAACATAAGTTAGATAAGAGCTACTATTTTCACTATTTATTCATCCATACCTGAGAGAAATGCCCTGTTCAAACATGCCACTGATTTTACTTTTCTGTACAACTACCAAGGTGTGTATATTCATGTACACACAGAGACGTGTCAGAATTGTGTTGAGTAAATTTTGCACCATCTAAGTGGAGCTGCAGACATTTCTTTCATGCAACCGTCCCCTGGTGCTCCTCACAGTTCCAGTGAAGACCTCTCAGATTTTGAAAGATTCCGATAACATAAAAATAAGGTAGTTTACTAGAAAACCAACCTTTATATTTCCATTTTAAAACTGCAACATCCTCATTAACAGGGCAGTAAACTGGTTGGGTCCTCTGTTTGAGAAAGTCATTTTTTGAAATCTAGTCGTAGTGGCCTTGCAGAGGATAAATGTTCACTAGTTAAAACAAAGTCCCAAAAAATGATACTCCAACAACATGGATAATCAGTGGCTGAGAGCATGGATACTGCACACAGAGGGAACCAAGACATCTTCTAGAACCCAATTCAAATCATGTATTTTCTGACTCTCCTGCTTGTCAGCTATACAGCACATTTAAGATTAATGAGATCCAAACTACAGTGTCAGAAACCTGAGGGACCCAGAAAGAGGGTTTGGGGTTGATATATTCAAATAGATTGTCAGCTTCAATGTAGCAAGGTCAGGGTTTCCACAGAAACTATTCTTTAGTGCCATCAACAATTTGAAGACAATCATGTGTGTGGTTTATACAAAAGACTGAGGCCTCAGTTTTCTAGCTTTTTCCTCCAGTTCTGACATGTTCCAGACCTTTGCCATGTCCCTTTTGTTTTTAGCTTCCAGAATTAGCTGGACTGTCTCTGACCCTTTAACACAAACTGGCGATCAGAGATCTCCACCACAGGGGACATCATCAGGGGCTGCTAGGAAAACAGTCCAGTTAGCACAATTGTCCTATGAAAGCCTGCACTTTACTGCCGTCTGCATTAAAGTCTACATATTCTGCAATTCACATTGGTGTTCACCCTTACCGAAGGACAGAAACAATTCATTCTCACACTAGAAATGGATGAACTGGAGCATTTGAGATCTGAACCACCAACAGCTCTTCAGTGATGACGTTAACTTTGACACATGGTGCATAAACCTGCTGTTCTCCGGAGCAGTGACATAAGACCTCCTGTATGAAAACACACAGCTACTTGTTGGTTCCTGGACAAGTGACAGTTGTGTTGGTGATGTGGGCAGTCCGAGCTTCCTTCTCTTAGTTACTTTCATTGCGCCCCCCCAGGACCACCCAACCATTTCCCCCAATCAGTGTAAATCTGACCCATTCAGGCCAACAATCTCCTGGAAACCGATGTGAGTGGTCAGAAAACACTGGCGATTGGGCTTCATAGCTTAAAACCAGACATGGGTACTAATTTCATACCATATACTATAAGGGGTGCTGGTAGGACTAAAATTTCCTTGAATTTACAGCTGAGCAACTGGCCCCCTGGTGGAGTGTTGTGAATGTTCTCATGGATTGGCTTCCGCAACAATTCAGACAATTATTTCAACACTCTGAACTTGTGATCAAGCTACCTCTAACTCCAAACACGAACCCAACCCTCAAATCCTGACCCTAACTTCTTCAGTTACAATTTGAATAGGTACAGCCAAGCTTCAGATAGTGTGATAAAGAGTGACACTCGCTAGATTACGGCTCAAGCCGTAGTCAATGGGGCAGAGGTTCAGGGATGACTCTTCTCCTGGGTGATTTGAAGTGTGCACCCTCAAAAACACCCAGGAAGATCCACCGAAACCAGGCTTCTGTGGCTACCGCCAGATCCTCCGTCAGTGATCCAACAAACCTCTTCTTGGTCTCACAGGACCTGAATCTTGCTGTAGTCATGTAGATTTTGACTCAAAGTCCGCAGAAGGTTCACCTTTGCTCCCCAAAGGACTTCCTGCTTACCACAACCAATCTGAAAACACTCCCATACAACCGATCAAGGAATCACCACTTAGACCAGCATCCAACCTTGGTAGGTCTATACAGAAAAGGCTAAGCTCTACTCAAACTAGAGTTTCCCTGAGAGGTGGAACTTCAAGCCAAGTGGCTACAAAGAGATGATCAGGATTAGCCATGACCTGCATGACAGAACCACCAAAGACAATATGGAGTACTGCCCTCACTCAAAAGCTGTGTGCGCTCTCAGAGTGCGCTTTTAAAAACAGATGTTAAATGACCTCAGAATAACTGTTTAGTTGCTCTAAGAACGAAGGACAAAATCCACTCACCCTTTGAGACCAAGGCTGTTCATGATCTCAGACCTTCAACAACATTAACCTAAGACCCAGAGTCTACAAGCTTGATATCCCCTTTTAGGTTGCCTTTGTGTTCATCAGGAGTCCCCATACATGGACATCATTCCCCTTTGTATATTGTCAGAGATGCTGCTTGCACCCAAACAGCAGATACATTTAAAATGCAAAAGAAGAGCTTGGGTTGTTCACTGTGAGGAGAAAAAAAAAAAAAAAATCATTGCTAACAAGAACCACTGCTTCAGCAACCACAACAGTCTATACAAGGCGGAAACTGAAAACATGGACTCACAAATACAGACCAGACATGGTGACAGAGCAATACAAAGTGGGAGTCACTAACAGCTCGGCACAACATATATATTTAAACTCTTATTGGGGAATAGGTGAACACAATCAAGGGGCTGAGGAGAGGGAAACAGGTGCTGTCAATCAGCAGAATCGTCATCATGATAGTACCTTCCCCTCAAGGGGTGGCTCCAGGTGTCCCAAAATCAGCAGAATCGTCATCATGATAGTACCTTCCCCTCGAGGGGTGGCTCCAGGTGTCCCAAAACCAAAATAACAAAGCTGGAGATGGCCCATCCCATGTCAATGTCAAGTGCAGACAACTCCCCTGACAGGGACACCTGGTGGGAGGCGCGGGCCCTGTTGAGGGAACCAGTTGGGTTCGGAATCGGCACTTTGGGCCATTGACCAAGGACCTGGCAGGAAATGGCTCCTGCTCCAGGAATTCGATGCATCGGCCGAGACTTTTCCCCATGGGAGCAATGAGGCGAGGCGGACGAACCCAACCACATGTCAGGGGGCTGGTGTAGAACTAGACCGGCATTAATTGTCAGTGCAGGACAGTCTCCGCAAGGAGGAAACACTCACAAGTTATGGCAATGAACACTAGGAACATGGCATGTCATCAGGATTATAGACCAGACATGGAGTCAGAGACAGAGCAATTCCAAGTGGCAGCCACTTAATGCTCAGCACAACATACATATAGAAATACAAACACACACACCACTGATTGGGGAATGGGTGACCACAATCGAGGGACTAAGGAGAGGAAAGCAGGAGTTGGCAATCAGCAGAATCATCATCATGACAAAGGGGAATTAGCCATAGTGTCATAAGACTAAGATGACAAATGAAAAATAGATGATCTGCAACATAGACTGACGGAACTGGGAAAAACTAATCAACTTCACACAAGGTTTCTGCAGGTATCGGCTAATCTAATTTAATGCTCTTAATCCCCTTCTTAGAATCAGAATCAGTCAGAATATTTTTTATTGTCATTGAAACATTGCTGTCACAACAAAATTATTAATGCTACTCCCACAGTCAGACACGTAAATAAGTTAGAGTACACGGGAAAAGAAAATTAAGAATATGAGAATATAAAAATCTAAAAAGTATGAAAAAATTCAAAAAGTATAAACATGTCTGTGTGGGAAATACTGTGGTGTGATATAGATAGTTAGATATTGCACATCCTGTAAGCTATTATCGGTTCTATTTACAGCGTTTCTTGAGATTACTGTTCAGTTCCCCAGTGGCATGGGGGTAGGAGCTGTTAGGAAAGTGCGGGTCTTAAAGCACCTGTACCGCCTTCCAGAGGGCATAAGGGTGAAGTGGTCTTGCCTGGGTGTGATGAGTCTTTTATAATGTTTTTGGCATGCTGCACGCATCGGAACTTGTAGATGTCTTCAAGGGAGGGGAGATGTGTGTTGCTGATGTTCTGTGCTGTATTGATGGCCCTCTGTAATGCCACTGTAAAGCAGCTCCCGAGAGAGGTTGACTCTCCTCAGTGACCTCAGGAAATAGAGCTGCTGCTGTGCCTTCTTTATGCGGGCAAAGGTGTTTGAGGTCCATGAGAGGTCCTGGGAGATGTGTGTGCCCAGGAACCTGAATTCCTTTTCCCTTTCGACCTCTCCTCCTTTGATATACAGACGACCGGGTACCGTGCTCCTCATCCTGAAGTCCACAATCAGTTCTTTCATTTTGTTGGAGTTCAGTGCCAGGTTGTTTTTAGAGCACCAAACTGTGAGATCGTTGACTTCGTCTTGGTATGCCGATTCATGATCATTGTGGATCAGTCCCACCACTGTTGCATCATCCGCAAACTTGATTATTTTGTTTGTGCTGCGTGTTGGTGTACTGTCAAAATAGTACAGTGTGTACAGGACAAGAGACCACACGCGACCCTGGGGAAATCCAGTGCTGGGAGTCAGGACTGGAGAGTAGTGAGACCCCAGCCTGAGTCTGGGGCCGGTCTGTTATAAAGTCCTTGATCCATATGCTTGTACCCCCAGCAATTCCTGGTTCACATAGCTTGTATATTAGTCAGCTAGGGATGATTGTATGAAATGCAAAGCTGAAGTCGACAAACAGAAACCTTGCATACAAGCCTGGGTGTTCCAGGTGGGTCAATACTGAGTGAAGTTTGGTGGTAATGGCATCTTCCTTTGACCCGTTGGCTCTATATACATATTGGTGTTGATCATGGGAGGGTGGGAGTGCTGCTTTAACGTGTGCAGGGGCGTGCGGTAAGGGGAGGCAGGGGAGGCAGCACATATATGCATGCGGAAACGTATCGCTTGCGCTCTGCCTCCCCTGACCGCACATCTCTGCTCTGAGGTGAACACCCGGTACATGTAGCTGGAGACCACTTCCACAGCTGCTCCACCAATTTGCAGGGGAGGATGTTATGACTCCCTCAGATTCAATAAACTTAATTTGTCCCCTGGGGACAATTCCTAGGCAAGTAGAGCAGGTGGTACAAGTCAGGACAGCAAACATTGCAACTCTGACACAACAGGACGTAAAGGCCTCTCTGGGTTTGAAGCACAGCACTGTGGGATATCTACATGAAGATAGCCTCATAGATAGAATACTACTGCTCCCACAGGCAGCTTCTCCTGTCGTTGACTGATTCCCCTCATAGGGAGACGTCTCTGCAGCATCTCAGTGGACTTCAGATGCAGCGTTGAGGATGTAGATGATCCACTGATCAACAGTTTGTGAACCCTGCAAGAATCTTTACCCAGGCTTTCTTCAGCGGTTCAATGACACCCCTCTAGGCAGTAGCTGGGTTTCAGACAGGTCTTTCTTCAGCTTCTTCAAAGAACAGTAGATGACCACGTGCTGCAACTCTACCTTCCTTTGTAGACATTATTATTCACTGATGTTTTCAGAGTCTCCATGAAAGAACAACCAGAAGGTCCTATCCGTACCCAGATTCAGGTTATAGACAAGAAGCTGCAGCTGTGATGATGGTTCTTGGGTTCTCCTCCAACATGCTGGAGTCAGCAGAAGGAAAGTGGACTTCATGCTGATGCCTCTTGGACCTCATGGGGTGACCCTTGTAGTGAGAGGTGAAAACAGGAGCGCAGACATATTTCTGAGATAAAGCAGGAAAACATCAGACGGAACTTATTCACGTGGACCTGCTGAAGAACAAAGGACGGAATGAGAAGAGCAGAACATTCTGGAACAGAAGGTAACCATAGTGATGCCATGTGTTCGGTCCTACATTCTCTTTTACATCTGCACTGCTTTGTTTGTCAAAAAACAGACAGAAAACGGAGATCGTTTAAAATACTCCTTTACTTGATGAACGTGTTGCATTCTTTCCCTCATGTAAACACAGCTTAGTCTGGAAGGGAGCCACGAGACAGCGAACACACCGACAGTTAGGGAGGACACCAGAAGGCTGTTGGTCTTTTACACACCATGTACAACACAGTATTTGACAGCCCTCAGAGTATAAATTACACTTCATACTTTCTTCTGAGTTCAGCACATTCAGTACTAAAATATTCAAGGTTCTGAACAAGGAAAATCGAATGTTAGTGAAAATCTAATACTGACATCTTGTTTCCAATCTTGGCAGGATGTGGTGTTCTGCTGCGAGAGGAGCCCGTTTGGGACAAACTGCAGGGAACTTCCTCGTATCCAACCAAGAAACATGAGAAGCTCAGATTCCCAATGAGGCGTTCAGCATTCACATCGTCAGCTCCGACATGAAATATCTAGACATTGTCATCATAATATACCAACATCTGTCTGGTGGGTTGCTGATGCTAAAAAATAACTCCCACCGCCCCCCCAAAAAACAAAAAAAATGTTCCTTTTAAAAATTGAAAAACACTCGAAAAAGGAAATACAACAAAAAGCTGGGTCACATGAGCAGAAAAAAAAACATGCTCAACCAGAAAAATCAAGTCAAGTCCACAAACCATATCGGTGGATGTATTTGTAGCTGTGGATAGTTCATTGTAAGAACATGTAAACTTAAAAAGACCTAGATGCAGTATGAAGACTGAGTGACTCCCACTGCCGTGTCCCAAATACATCCTGGACAGCAGATCAATGCCTATCCTTCAAATGAATTCATGGAATGGACCTTTAACCCAAGTGAGCAACTCAACTCGGGACTCGACCGTGAGCCTGTTCTGGTTAGACTATTGTAAGTGTGCTAACAGGTTAGTGGAGGCTAAGATTGGATTTCTTCTGCTGTGTATATCCACCAGTCCGTGATAAACATGTAAACACTTTCTGCTAACAAAGTCCAATGTTAGAATTCGTGGAGGAAGATTTGAGTTTCCACATAAAGAGGGGGTCGGTGAGTGTGACATATGGATTCCAGACTGTAGGATGGACAGGAGAATGGCAACCGGGCCCAACAAGTTCTAATACAATGTGAGTTTATAACAGAAGCTCAACGGAAACAGACTCTGGACATTTTCCTGATGTCATCAGGGGTCACCTGACATGTCCGGATGTCATCAGTGGTCACCTGACATGTGACATTTTTCCCACAGCCATGTAAGGTGGCTGAAATGTACCACCTCCCTCAAAACCCACTCCAGATCTTCAGGTTTTAGCTAACTGAAGATCCATTTCTAAGCTAGCCACGACACAAGAACCTCCAGTGTGAGGGACCATGTCTCAGCGGGATTGCCCCCCCTTTACGATTCCTCACCTATGAAGTCCTAAATGTCCCGACATCCCGATATCTTCAAGGACTATTACAACCCCATCATATCTCAAAGGGCTCTTAGTCAAATCTCCGAGCTCCCAGGAGGCAGGGTTCCTTGTGGAGCCTGGAGTCTCTGAAAGGGGCTGGAGCATTCAGGTACTGAGTTCTTCTTCTGTGGAACCATCTCAAGATCTCCGTTCCTGGGGGTGGACACACTGTCTTTGTTTACGTACAGGCTTCTGATTGTGATTCAAACCTTTATTTCTGGGAAAGCTAATGGTTAGCGTTAGTTATTATTAGTATGAGGTTGTTAGTTCCTGACCCCCCAACCCCTCCGACTCTTATCGCACTCTTGCGCTCTCCCTTTCTACCCCAGCCAGTCCAGGCAGAAGGCCGCGCCACCGTGATTTGGGATTTGTCCAGGCTTCCTGCACGGTAAAAGTTAATGTTTCCTCGCCGCTGCCTCCAAGTGCTTGCTCCTGAGGGAATGTTGGGTTTCTGTAGATCATCATAAAGAGAGTGGTCCAGACCTGCTCTGCATGGAAAGGGTCACCAGACACCTGGGTTGGGATTTCGTGCCATTTAAATAAAATTTGACTTGACTTGACTTGACTTGACTTGACTGACATGACAAAGCTAAACATTTCCACGTGCCTGATGAAAACCTAAAGGGATACAATTCCACCACACGGGGGCTCCAAGGACCTTCTTTTTGTCTGAAAACTTCTAGGGTCAAAATCTGGAGACCTGAAGATTCGAGAGTAAAATCTACGGTGACTCAGCCTGGAACTGAAGGTCAACGGGGTGGATGGTTTGTTTATGAGTTAAAGGGGCTGGTAGTTGTGTCGTTCAGTGTCCTGGCCGGGGGCGCTGCAGTCCACCTTCGGCCTGGTCTCAGGAGTACTGCTGCTCCTCCGAGTATTCCGTGTCCTCGGGAATGTACTGGCTTTCTTCTGGGTCGTACTGGTCATTGCTTGTGTTGTACTGGTCGTCTTCACTGCCGGCGAACTGGTTTTCCACCCCCAACGACTGACCAATTATGTTTTTGTTGTCTGCAGGGTTCGGACCCGATTTCTTCATTCTACATTAAGAAGAACAAAAAGTGAGATTTGTTGGACACTTGTGTGGGCAGTAGGACAAAAAACACTATCAAACAACACTATGTGTGAATGTTTGGTGATTAACTGCATTTCTGCCCCAGTATGAAGTCAAACATTCTGAAATGAGCTGCGGTGTGAACACTGCCCTGTATCTGAAGATCAGACCAGGACATCACTGTGGAAGAAGGCAGAACTTTGACTCAAATTTGGAATCTTACTGGTTCTTGTGTTTGGCCCCACCGATGTGGGACTGGTACTGTTCCACCGAGTTCAGCTCCAGGTTGCAGATGGTGCAGGGGTATCCCTTCAGAGTGGAAGCTGGACACGGGAAAAGTAAAAGCTCATAGTAACTCAAATCTGTCAGCAAATAAGTGCCAAATCTGAACACCCATCCCCTGGGGACCAGGTCTTCAGAACCACAGCTGGGAGCCGTGTTTGTCCAGGTTCTGCGGTCTGACCTGGGGTCGAGGAGGGGCCGTACGTCTCCATGAGCTTGAGCTTCGTCATCTGTTTCCTATGCTTCTTGCCCACGTAGTGTTGCTGGGCCATGAGGGGGTTGTTGAAGGATGCCTGGCAGACGGAGCAGAAACGGTCCGGGTTGTCATTGTGGTTCGTTACCGGGGCGGGACTTGGATCATCTGCTGGTTTCTTCTTGAGCGGAGTTGGCGGTGATGTTTGGGTGACTGTTCCAGAGGGGAATGAAGCCCCAAAACATGGCGTCAGTTTTCAAAGCTTCATTGATAGAAAATTGAAATGAAGACTTAAATGGAGTCAAGCATACTCGAACACTGAGGACCAACAGTTTGTAGCCTCAACTTCTTGGCATGAACTTTGCCCTTGTAGTGAGACTCTGCCATCACAGGGGAGGAGAAGGTCATGTTACACAAATGACAGGCTTTGGAGCGGTCCGAGTCCCCGTTGTTACAGTCCACCTGGCAGACACACACCAATGAAGAGAGATCATCGAGGGCTGCGGTCACAGCTGAACTTCTCATTTGCAGCTCAAGACAGTTCTGTGATAAAGATCATGACTCGTTCTGGAAGCAACTGAGCCCAAACCTCTGAGGAATCACCTCATGTTCAGTTTGGGAACCACAGAGTTAAGGAGATATTAGCTCGAAACGTTGAAGTACTTTCTACTCACGCTGTCTGACGGTAGTAACTTCAACATTTTCACTTCTGGTTCCTTCTCATTTTGCATGGAAAGGTGGCGCCGCACCTTGTTGGCGTGCTTCTTACTCTAGAGGCACAAACACAGATGTCAACAGGCAACAACGGCACAAGGAACAGGAAAAATGATCAATATTTGGGTTCCACAACGAAAATGCATCAAGAATAAGATGTTGACCACAAATTTGTCAGTGGCATAAAAGGCCACATTGGGTGCTTTCATTTGGTTCCAGCATCCATAAAAACATATTTTCACTTTGACTTTCTGAGCGCAGGGATGGCCTTGTTTCTGCATCATCAATACAGGGTGTGTCTCAGGGTGGAGAGCTGCATCACTCACCTGGTAATGGGTCAGTTTCTGAGACTCTGAAATCAGGACAGCGTTACACACTTTACACTGGGAGTCAGAAAACAGGTCGCCGTGCTCCTTTATCATCTTATTTACTGCAGACAAAGAGAGAAACACCAACATGAATGAGGCTACTGCATGTCCGTTATCTGCATGATAACAGGAGGAGGAGGAGAATCTACAGATGTTTGAATGGGTAGTATTTCCTGCAGATGTGGACCTTTTGTTCATAGAAATTAATGTTATCATAGAAGCATTAAACTCCCTGCAGCTCACTTACAGACCATAAACCCACTAAGACCAAAATCTGAGATGAACCTGGATGCATCCAGGGGCTCTGATGGCTCTGAAAAGCCCCATCTCATTTGAAAGGCCGACTTTCCCTTAAAGGGTCGTGACTAACCAGTGACAGAGGTTCTCTGGCTCAAATCACTGATGCTGAAGCCCAAAGTCAGAGTGTTGGCTTTGCTGGAGCTGAGTGTGGCAAGCCTTGGACCAGTGGTTGCTTTTCTCCTGACATCGAGACACAACAGGAGTTCATCCGGCACCTCATGCCTTCATTCCTGCGCCCCTGAAGGGACAAAACCGCAACCGGTTCTGCTGCTGATGCAGGCACACTTGAAGGGACAAGAACAACCAGAAACAGCAGGCGGGGTCTTACAGTAATGCGATCAATGACGTGCCTCAGCCTGAGCTAGATGGTTCCATCTCCCCGCCTTCAGAGCCAAATACATATTCATGCCTCAGTCACACTTCAATGCATAGAACTTGGAACGGGAGAGAGACGACATTCACGCCTGGTCATTCGACAAACCCATCATGAGTCAGAGCTTGTTCTTTCTGACTCTTCTAACAGAATCCCTGACCATTCCACACGTGTATTTTTCTTTCCTGTTTTTTTTGTTTGTTATTTTTCCCTCTAATGTTGCTGCTGCAACACCCGAATTTCACCCGAATTTCCCAAATGGGGATCAATAAAGTATTATCTTATCTTATCTTACCCTGCCTTGGATTTGTGTTCATCAAGAACCAACCTTTGCTGCAGGACATCTGCCCCCTGAAGCCCTGACTGTCAATCACTAAGACGGAGGAAAAATAAACATTCAGAGAAAACGTATTTTCTCCAGTGGACGACAAAACAAATTCAGATACTGGGGGTTTTCAAGCGGGGGTTCTTGAGCCTGTTGGGGGGGGGGGGACTCAGCCGACAGAAGAATATTTTATTGAGTCAGTCTAGAGGTGACATATTGATTTGGATCTATCAGAACAAGCATTGACCTTTACTGATGTCTGTGGGACATCTCAGAGAACCATGGCTTCACTCACACGAGATCAGAAACTGGTACCCGTTTCTGTTTGATGCAAACGAGCCGAAGTGCAGGATCTGCAGTGGACAATGAATGAATGAACACTCTCTGGAGAATGATCCTTCTCTGGAACCCATGAAATAACTTCACAACGGAACAATCCAAACAGTTCGTGCAGTTTCATACTGAAACTCCGCCCCTGGAAGCCGTTACATGAAATATCGGGGTCACAGAGCGGAGATGAGGCTCCGGGTTTTCGGTCCAACGTAAACACCGGCCGAGGCCGTCGGTGGAGAAAAGCCACGTCGAGGGACCGCAACTGCCCTGGCAGTCGAACCCACAATCCTTGCCCCCCTCCGTCGGACCCGTCCCTTCCCATCATCCCGAGGAGACGCGGGGAGCAGACATGCTCTCGTCGACCTTGGAGCCGAGGCGGCTAATTTAGCTTAGCTTATCCTAGCTTAGTCTAGCCCCGTGCATACTTTAGCACCCCCTCGGTGCACGCCGCGCTGTCGGCTGAATGAACAAGCGGGACATGAACATCCCCACCGGACTACCACGCCCGATCCGACCGCAGCTGTTTTCGAGTAGCGAAGGCTTCGCGGCGGAGCTCGTACCCTCCACCAGCCCCGAAGGAAGGTATGGGAAGTCTTCTGTCTGCATCACGGCCGCCATACTTGGTGCTCGGCTCTGTGGCTACGAATGCGCATGCGCGACGGAAAGGCTGCTGTCAGGAAGTGCGCGGAAGAGTTCTCACTCTGATGGCGTTTCTGTGTACCTGCAACGAACGCTAACGTGTATAGAATATCTTTAAGACCTGCGAAATGTTAGTAACGTTTATTTTGGTCAAAATACGTTCAAGCCTTCGGTGAAACTCGTTTCACTTTGACGTGTCTTTCTGCTTTCGTCCGTCATCTTGCTGTCCACCGGGGAGCTGCTCTGTGACGGCCGCAAGAATGGGGTCTTCAGCTTCAGTCCAAACCCAGCCAGGACTCATTAACCTCTCAGAGGTTGATGGACAACAGCATGGAGAAACAGGTGTTCTGCTTCAGCATGACAAAGTCCATGAGTTTTTCTCGTGATGCCAACAAGAGGATGCACAGAACCCATAGGCAGAAGCTTTGATGAAGATGCCTGGAATTAAACAAGAAGGAGGCTTCCACAGCAGTCCCGAGGAGATGAAGATGAATGAAAGAGTGAGAGCTGAACAATGGAAAGTCAGTCAGATTCCAAAATGCCCCAACAGCATCACTTCATCCCCACATATCTCCTGGTTCACAAACAGCTGAGAGGGTGAAGATAAATAAATACAACATTCATAGCGGAGGAATTTCTTTTTCCAAAACCTCCCTAAAACTCAATGTGGAACCTCTGGTGAGGAACATCTGTTTTCGATAAAACGATAAATAACAGTGAGAAGAAAACCACCAACCTCGACACAAGAAGATCTCAGCTCCAAAGTGATGACCATCAAGCACCCTCTGTGTCCACATGGTGGTGCTCCCACCCCTCACTACAGCCGGATCACTGAGGTTCAACTCCAGCCTACGTCACATGGAGATGTAAAGTTTTCTTTGAATCACAGAAGAGGATCTACTCAGATATGGAGATGTTTAAGATGTTTAAGTTCCCTTTTGAAGAGACAAGGATGGATAGGATCAGGAATGAGTCCATCAGAGGGACAGCACATGTTAGATGTTTTGGAGAGAAGGTCAGAGAAGCCAGGCTGAGATGGGTGGATCATGTACAGTGGAGGGATGGCGAGTATATCGGTACAAGGATGCTGGGGTTGGCGCTGCCATGCAGGAGGACCAACGAGAAGATCTATGAATGGAGTGAAAGAGGGCATGAAGGTAGTTGGTGTGAGGACCTACTGGCATTTCTTCATCCTCACACAACAAGACCAGGATGGAGAAATTGTCTGTCCTCTCGGGGATTTTTTTTTTAAATTGGTGTTTTTTCTACTTTCCTTGCCACTTGATGAGTTTCAATCCCGGTGACCTGGGCCCTGAAAACACTGGTGGGATACGTCTAACGCCTGGGCTCCACCTTTAGGGCAATGGGCTGCCTTCATTCCTTCTGTTTGAGCTTTAAAACCTTCCAGCTGCCTGAAGGTGTGAGGAGAGTCCGACTCAAGGCCAAGACTATCTGCTGGATGTCCAAGCATTCACATGTGGATATGAGATGATTGGGTCTCATTCAAGTCTATTTTACATGTAAGTACCATTTTTTGTCACTTCCAATTCTATACTGAATACATATTCATATGAAGACTGGTTCCTCGTGTCACTGGATGTTAAAGGTGTCCTCCGAGCCAATTCTTGGCCCTCCATCGCAATCCTTCCCCAGAAAGACCGGACCTGACCAGACCGGCCTGAACCCAAAGCATGTCTTCATGAATCAGCACATGATCCCCGGGTAGCAGCACGCAGACGTCTGGGATTCCACAAATAAACACCTTTGCAAACCGGCTCTTCGTGGTTTTGTCCCACAGAGGTTCTCATCCACCTCCAGAAGACTGGAGGCCACCGTTGTCACTACTGGTGTCAGCCAGAGGGTGAGATATTGTGAACTGCAAACTCAGATTCATGATTACTCGGAAAACACGGTCTTCTCAATGGATGAATAAAGTTCTGGTCTTGCAGAATTTTAGGGGGAAACTTTGTGCTCTTCCTCTGTCTTCTCAAAAGAAGCTTCATTGTCGTTTTAACGTGGAGAAGGTACAGATCTCTTCTGCTGTGTCTGATGAAAGAAGCATCCATGAAGCATCTCTGCAGGTTTTCATGCTGACGGGTCAACTTTGACTTTCTGGTGAAAATGGCAAAGATCTTAGATTTGACCTTGAGTTTCATCATCAGAACCTGAACCTTCCAGTAGACCAGGAACACAAACAGACTAAAATGTCCTGAGGAGATCGACTCGTCGATGCATGTTCCCACAGACGAGGTGATGAGAGCGCCTTAAACACAGTTTCCCTGAATTCATTTTTCAAGATCGAGGACAGAGGACAGCGAAGGTTGGCCTGCTGGCTTCTGTTGGTTTTGAAACAATCAGAATCACAAAATATATGACTGATCCAGCAGGAAGATGTGTAAGAATATTTCCAAGCCGCCGTTCGCTCGTCCTGTTCGAACCATCTCTGCATCTCTACATCTCCACCTCTCCAGTCCATGAGCTGATATTAACCAATAACAAACCATTTACAATGCAGCTTTGTCCATATGTGGTGGAACCCAATAAATCCCTTTCTGAGCAGAACATTACCAATCCTGAAGAAAACTCAAATACCCAGAAGACACTTCCAACTCCTGGTTTTATCTGCTGAGGTCTGAGGGACTGGCCTCAAGTCCTGTAGTCCTCCTCCGCAGTCCTAGACCCGCCAGCTGCAGGTGGCCGGGAGGTCGGGTTACATCTCCAGTAAAAGTCTTTTCACACACACACAAACACACACCTCACCATTTCAGAGGACATTACACTGACTGACATTCATTTGCTGGAAATGGATCCCGGCACTGCTTCAACACACAATCACAATCATGTTGCTGTTTTAACACATTTAGTCCCCTAGAACATGGGTCTCACACACACAAACACACACACACACACACACACACACACACACACACTTCAACCATTTGTCCATCTGTCTCAAGAACTCGATGTAATCCATGGGAATTTTCAGATGTCATGGAGGGAGGTGTGTGTGTGTGTGTGTGTGTGTGTGTGTGTGTGTGTGTGTGTGTGTGTGAAGCAGCTGGGAGCACAAGGTAAAACCTGTGCAACCCAACCAACCGGCAGCAGTCAGACACCTGTTTGACCCCCCTCCTCCCTCCCTGCCTCCCCTTCCTCCCCCTTTTTCCTCCCCCCTCCTAACCCTGACACCCGATCCTGGGTCGCAGATTGAGGAGGAAGGGGAGAAAACAGCTGGATCAACTGAATGTTTCCGTTTTTCGTTTCCTGTCTCTGATGGCCTGCTGGAGATCCAGGAGCCTCAGAGGGACCTTCTGTGATTGTGATGCAGCTGATGGTTCTGGTGGGGCGCATAGTTCTGATGCTTCTTAGAACCCTGATGATTCTGATGGCAGACGCTGGACTTCCCTCTCAGTGGAGAAGAAGTCCACCTATGTGACAGCAGAGTAAGTCGACAGGTTCTTCTGTCTCTCACCTTCTGTCACTCTAAAAGTTGTCCCACCCAAAGAATTGATCTCACAAACATTCACGTCGATCAACTTGAGATCTCCGATGTCCGAGGGAGCAGGTGATTCTAGACCATCTGGAACTCCAATGGTTTAACCGACGCACCGTTTGTGTTTGGGCATTGTGGAAATCATGAAGGATCACAGCAGGCGGCAAACCTGCTATGCCAAGTAAAAGATCTCCAAGCTGAGGGATCGAGTGAAGCTATGGAGATAGCCGATGCGGACGCGGCGTTGGTCCAAGAAAAATGTCAGCTTCTAGCTTCCGTCAGTAGGCTTCGGTTCTCCGAGGAGAAGCTTCAGGTCCACGGGTCCTCGTCTGTGATGAACATGCAAAGTGATCACAGACTGGACCCCAAAGGGTCTGTCATCTCCAGGACCATGTTTTTTCCCAAAGCCATGAACGTGTCAATCATCTCTCCGTGAGAGGAACATCACTGATTCACAGCAGGGCTGCTGATTGGTCCACTGCGCCGTCATTCATTCACTCCCACTTATCTTCTTCTGCCCTTTGTCCTTCACAGAAGGACAGACGAATGGAGAGACAGACAGGTGATCTGTCTCACTGATGTTCTGACCTGCTGCTCTCTGTGAGACTCTGGACACACTACTAATACACACACACACACACACGCACACACGCACACACGAACACACACACACGTACTTTGATCCTCTCAAGTGAAGCAGATCCTGGCTGAGATACTGACACTCTCGCTCTCGCTCTCTCTCTCACTCACACACACACACACACACACACACACACACACACACACACACACACACACACACACACACACACACACACACACACACACACAAAAAAAAAAAAGACGCATACCCCCCCG